>LBNU01036908.1:54658-135540 GCA_014162995.1 Artemisia annua | reverse complement strand
TCATAGAGTGAGGTAGGAACTTATAGAGTTAGGGAATTGAACGCACTCCCTACGACTTGTTAGGAATACACCCGTCATCCACGCAAACTCAACATACTAATTACATGGTAAAAGATAGTTAGGGAGTAATGAAATCTAAGTAAACACTATTCTCCACCACTGATTTTCTCCAAAACAAAAAGATACAAAAATATAAGTAGCTTAGAAGTAGATAACTTGGGTTAGTTGACTAGCAACTAATTCCGCCCTATCCTCCAAAACAAGAGATTTACTGCTTTTAAAAAAATATAAAAATACAAAAAGAATCTTCCTCCAACCTTAGACCTAGATTAGAGTAGCCTTTAGCCTAACGAACACTATTCCCTGCGAGAGAACGATCAATCCCCCGGTACTTGCCACTACACTATACTACATCGGTCAGGAACACTGCCTGGTGGGGATTGCAAGCTTCTCGAGATCCCTCGAGAGGTAAAACGTAGTGCGTGTTGCAATCCACGCGCATCAGAACATTAATGCATTTCCAATTAAGAATCAGTGAATCATGGTGTAATGTCCTACTTAGCAGCCTGAAATAAGCAGTGCAATAAGCTCTAAACTAGCATACTATGGGGGCAAAAGATTAACTACATGGCTGAGATCCTAAAAACACCAAAAGCCCTATGCTAAATTGCCAATTACTAGTCTAATTTGTCCATGATTCAGCAATGAAATCACATCAGCATACACTGTAAAAGTGAATGCTGACTTTCTACGTTTTGCAATCTAGTTGACTAGAATGAATTTGTACCTACTCTAATCACTACAAATTGATGTTATAGACTAATGTGACTCAAGTTCAGGCTAATATAACAAACTACTTACCAAATTAAAGGTTCAAACGAGATCAACTATCACAAAGTTAACAGATAAAAGATATTAAGAAGCACATTGACTTTTATATGAATGACTTACTGTTTTTATTCATGTTTTACTCTAATATCATCCTAAGTGACATATTGCAGCTACCAAACTCAACTGAAACCGAGCAGTTAACAGAGAAGTTCCTTATTCCAAACACCAGTTAACAAACTGCTTTGCACTATATCTATGGTATCTAAGATCAATTAAACCACTATAGTACTCAAATCTAATCAAAAAATAAGCACAGAGATCAAATCAATCAAAAACCACAGCTAGAACACATAAACTATGACAATCACAGAATCATCAAAACTCTTGCAGAACCATATCAGAATCACTAAACAAGTATCAAAATGAATTCAAGCAAGCTCAGCTACAAACTATATCACTAAAACAGGATCAAACAACACTGAATGTAACACTATTCTAACATGAATCAAAGACCAAACTATTTATGCAGCAACACATGAATATAACTATATATAAAAGGAATAAAGGACTGAAAATGAAATTGAGAACTTACAATTCAGTTCTCAGCTTTCTAAGAACCTCATAAGGCTAGCCTATCTTTTAGATAGGCTCAAGTCAATCTGAAACACAAGCTTCCACCACCATATCCCCTAATTATCTCAATACTTCTGAATTTTTTAGCTAAGTGACTAGAACTAGTTTATTGCTGAATTAAAACTCCAAATACTAATAAAAGCTCATGAAAATCTTAGACAAGCTTTTGAAAACAGTTTATAAAGCTTGAGAAACAGATTTAATAACAATGAATTGCTTGAAAAGTTGAATGACAAGAATAATAAACTGAAATCTGGAATTTTTATTGAAAACTTAAAATGATTACAATATCAAAGCTTCAGTAACATTTAAACAAGCTAAAATTAACTATTCTACACTACTCCTACTACTATCTAAACTATCTAACTAACAGTCTTCAAAATGTGGTGAGGAGGAGCTATTTATAGCTGAGCTCAGGTAAGGAGCGTCTTCAGAAGTCTCTAGAAATGGCATCCACCAAGAATATACTCCCTTAGATCCCTAGACACGTCCTTCAACCAATCAGGCCCCTGGAATCCATCTTTTCACGCGTCCAGACCACTAATCAACTGCCACGTGTGATTCTCTGTCAGTTGTGAGTCAGGGTGTGTTGGGAATTGACCAGCGTGCCTTTAATTGTGGTAATTATGAGGTGGAAGTGGGTAATTGGAAGTAAACGTGATTAGGGTTCATGGCTGGGTAAAAATTGGGGAAAGGGGTGTACGGGTAAGAAAAAGGTGGAGGGAGTTATATTTTTTTATATTTATTTGAGTTGGGTTTGTGGACCGGGTAAGGTGGGCTCGGGTTATATTAGTTATTTTGGGCCTTTGGGATTTTGGTGGGTTTATTGGGTTAGATAATTGGGTTGTGGGATTATTGGGTTTAGGAGTAGATTGTTATAAAAGATTAAGGCTTAGGATTTAATTTTAGATTAGGTTTAAGGTTAAGGTACTAAACTTGCCAAAATTGCAAACTTCATTCAAGGATTATTTTTGACAAGTGATGGAACTTCAAGGGTGTATTTGACATCTCGGGCTTGAATGTGATTTATCTTTGAGAAATTCCTCCCCGGCTCTGGCTTATATACACTCTTTCATCTCTCGTGCTTGTGTTGCGTTTTTCTCTTGATTTTTGTCCATATTCATGATATCCATACCTACACATGTAATAACACAAAAACACACATTTTTGGCATTTGTTGGTCGGTTTTTGGTCATTTTGGTCCGTAAAATAAGGTCAATGGTGTGTGTAAATTGACACATACCAAAATTTACTTCATGTAATACTGATAAACGGGCTAATACTATTGATTCGTTAGCAAGTAAGTTTACTGAAAATAATGTGACGAGCATTCAATTTTTAGTCAATAGTTATTACTACACTTTGTTGGTGCATTTTTATATTTTTGCTCTTAATGTAGTTTTTTGTCTTGCGTTGTGTTAATGTCACTTTCTTAATTAAACGTCTTGGAATATTGCGTGACTTTGATATTTGATATGACTGTGCAAATTATGTCGATGTTACATATTGCAAATGGTAGTATATAATAAAAATATAATAAAAATATCTTCACACTATCATCATAACAATGAGAATATTCTAAATCGAAGAAGTATATAAAGGAGAAGAAAATTGTATTTCAAATGTTATCCTACACCTATCATGAGGTAAGCATTATTCATTTGAGTTTGAGATCATGTGATTCATGTCGTCATACTGTAAATACTTAGAATGAGTTACTAATGAATGCTCCAAATTCGATATTATAGTTTATGTAAAAACGTTGTTCTAATGCATTAATTAAAAAGTAATTTATGTAACTTACTCACATTAAAAAATTACATATGAAAAGCCTCATTTAAATATAACATTTTGCAAAAAACCTCTTCACATTAAAGAAAGAGATCGACAAGTCACGAAAATTGTATCAAGAACAAAACATGCAAAATGCAATGAACAACAACGACAAAGACAACAACAAGAAGAAGAACAACAAGAACAACGCCACGGCCACTGGTGTCAATATAGATAAATACTTAGCATTCATATTAATAATTTGTTGCAAATTAAACATGCAATATTTTACTATACGGATTATAATTTATTATACGAATTATAATTTATACTCTTGAATATACTAATCACTTTAATGTTTTATGTTTTTATAGTTTGTTAAAAAGGAAATTTGTTTTATAGTTCGCTTTTAATAATGTAATTTATTTGAACAACGAAGTCCGTCTTTCACAAAAAAATGAGAGTTTCAAACATGAACCGAAAATTAGTCCCGAACATTACGAAAAAAACAACTAGATCCAACCTGTGTGCATCCCATGGGTCCTGAGGCAGTCCAAAACTGTGTGCATTGCACGTGGATGAATATAAAAGGTCTCCATCATTAATGTCATCGCTTCATATTTAAAATAATTTATGTAACTTATACATATTAAAAAATTACATGTGAAGAGACTCTTTTCAATGTAACATCTTGAAAAAAAATCTCTTCACATATACTCTTTTAATGTCAATAAACTATTTTAAATGTGTGTCATGCTTAGAAATGTGATACCATCACAGCTTAGATATATAATGACGAAAATAAGTTCTGAAGATTACGATATAAAAACTTATATACAACCCATGTGCAACTCAATAAAGTATTCTAAGTACGTATAAAACTTAGCAAATTAATGTGTGACACCATGAAAACATGAATATAAAATGACGAAAATAAATGCCGAATATTACGCTATGAAAACTTCTATATAGCCCGTGTGCATCGCACGTATTTTAAATCTATGAAAACTTCTATACAGCACATGTGCATCGCACGGGCATTGTTGACTATCATAAGAAATAGTTATAACTTAATCCAATGTATTAATACTAGTTAGTTCGAATAAAAAAATGATAGAGTCAATACTAAAATAAATAGACAAAAAATATTACGTAAAAAATACATCTTAAAAGATTATATGTCAATAAACTATTTTAAATACGTATCATGCTTACAAAATGTATGCTACCATGACAACTTATATATACAATGACAAAAATACGTCCCGAATATAAAATGACGGATCCATGATCAAAATGACGAAAATTTGTGCTGAACAATAACAATTTAAATATATAATACCATCATATACAGCCTGGGGCATCGCTCGGGTCTGAATGACTCGTCTGAATAAATTTCTCAAAAAGAATGTGCAGCGGAGGAGTATTATGATGCATTTAATTCTTCGTTTAACAATTATGGTTTTGATAAATGGTATTTTATTGATCACTTAATTTTCGGGTTCCAACTGGAAATAGAGAAAACGGTTAGAATGTTCAAACCAAAATCCCTTTCGGATACTTATCATTTGGCTAGGTTGCAAGAAACAGCTGTTAATCTCATGAAAGAAATGATTAATCCATCAGTTTTACATACTCCACATGTAAAGATTCAAGTGAAGTGGTTAATACAATATTGGTTTGAAGGATCTTGTTGAACTTAGTAAAGAAAGGGTTTACAAACTTTTAAGTGAAGTTCTAGACAATGGGCTGGAGGAAAATTCCAGTAGTGATAATTAGATACAAAATGGTTGTGATGGTTCTACTTTAATGGATATGAATACAGTAGTTGCAAAGATTATGGTTAGTGTGACTAATGTTCAAGATGATAAAGCATATCACATCTTGGAAAATCAAGATAATAAAGAAGATGACAGGGTTAAATGGAATGAGGAAGTAAGGGGTTTGGTTAATGGTATTGTTGGTATAGAGATAGATTCAGGTAGGAATGGGTATTCAAATTATGATGCTGTAAATATCGATGATGTTGTGATAAACTTGAGTAAGAAAGAGGCAAACAATGACTCCCACAAAGAAGTTAAAAACATAAAAGAGTATGGTGGGAAACAAGATGGGAATAACAAAGAAGATGATGAATTTGTTTTAGGTAATCACTTGCCATGATAGGAGGTATGTTGAAGATTGCGACATTATAGATGGTAATGCTGTTACTTGTAGTTTGTTGTTTATAGATTTTTAGAAAGCATTAAATAAAGATGATGATTTGTTGAATCGCCGAAAGAAGTAAAAAGAAGATGTTAAAAAAGTGACTAAATGGTTTACACGTGTGAATAGTTAAATTAGGAATGAGTCATTTGTTAGTCTTGGTTATGGGAGGTTTGAGTTTGACATGTGGAGATGGCGTAAAAGGAAGAAAACAAGTGGTACAAAATGCAAATTTAAGCGTAGGAAGTGGAGCTTTGATATTTGGAAATGGCCATTGAGGAAAAAAAATGATATAGGATTATGTGTAAGGCTAGTGTTCTGTTCGAGTGAAGACATGTTCATCCAGTGACTCGACTATTCAAGAAAAGTGACCTACCAACATATTAACATAAATATTTGTGAAGACATGATGTAGAAAAGAAGAGGCTACAAAAGAAAAAGGGATAATAGTAAGTCACAAAATGAGACCGCGATGTGATATACATTGTAAGTAACAAAGTATGATTCCATATAAACTCATTCACCATTTTTACCTCTGGTTGTAAATCATTGGGTTAATGGTATATAATAGCTACGAACTTTCCCAAGTGTTCACATGTCAGTAACGAACTTTCTAAAATACAAGAATACCCATCAAACTTTCATGTTTTTATGTTGATATCAGCAAAAAGCTGTTTTTTACCTACAAAACATGCCACGTCATAAAAATATGACCGTTGAGATATCCCACCACCCTTTAATATATATATGTTTTTCCCCAATTTCTCTTCCCAGAACCCTAAAATCCTTAATCCCTTAAATTCAATAATATTACACCAAATTGGTCAATTTACCTTCTAATTGAAACATGTATTCTTCTTCTTCATATAATAACAACAACAACATTGGTCAATTTCCCACATTATGCGACTGCAAAAATCCTTTGCCCTTGGTTCTTCGAAAGTCTACAACTTTAACCCATCCTGCTAGAAGATTTCTTTGTTGCCCTAATCCAAGTGTAAGATTTGATTATGTGTTTGGTTTAATTTTGACTTTTGTTCTTGCTATAGTTTTGACTTTTAATTTTGATTTTTTTAGTGGTCTGGAAATCAGTGTAAAGCTTACTACTTTGTAGATCCAGAATTGCCCAATGATTACTACAAATGTGAGATGTTTAAGTTGTTGCAACAAGTTGGAAGACAAAATAATCAAAGTGTACAAACTGAAAACACAAAGATTGCAGAAGTGGAGAATGAGATGAACTTGTTGAAGACTGAATTAAAGATCATGCAAAAGGAATGCAAGGATTGTAGAAAACATGTTGTGTTTTATAAGAGGGTTGTATTGTTCTTGTTTGTGGTTGTCCTTATGTACCTGCTAAAATGACAAGTATGGTCTGTATTATTGTTGTTTGTTTGTGGTTGTCTGTATGTTGAAGACTTCATGGAATGCAAGGATTGTAGAAAACATCTTGTCTGTAGTGAATAAAGTAGTATGTTGAAATGCACAAAATGAACAAAATAGCAGCAACTTCAACTTCATTTAAGCATAAACAAAGTTGTCTTTACACAAAATGAGTGGACCATTTCCACTAAGTCATTTCATTCTAAGTTTTGACCATTTCCACAATTGACACTGCATTCTAAGTTTAGACCATAATCAAAAGAAACATATTAACTAAAGTATTGTTTACAACTAAGTCATTCATTGGTTATATCAAAAGCCAACTCTGGAGTAGAACCAGTTCCCAAAACATCAAACACAAATGGTTTTTTCCATTTGTTTAGAAGAATTCTCTGTTATGGTCTTCTCACTCTTAGACCCCTCCTCAAAGCTGAGCCACATTTGCAAGCTCCACATGTGCAGGCTCATCACCAATTCCACTCTCATCCACATTTGCAGGTTCCACATGTGCAGTCTCATCTTGATCCACATTTGCAGCAGGTTCATCAACATTTGCAGCATGTTCCTAACATCAACAAAAGAATGCATTAATTCAGGTTCTCAACTACAAAATGCACCAAAAAAGAATGAAAATATTTACCTCATTTACAGCTTCTCCACTACCACTAGCAACTCCACTACCACTAGCATCCATTCTCATTCTCTTTAGAGCACTTGCTGCACTTTCAAAACCACTGTTACCACCTTTTTTTCCCTTTTCTTCTAACTTCCTTTGGTGGTGGATCAACTTTTTCAGATGTACACCATTTCTTATTATGGCCCTTTCTATAACAGTTACTACAAGTCATTGTTCTTCCAGTTCTGGATACCCTTTGAGTGTTGGATTCATTTACCTCACTTGGATGCCTTGTCCTTTTTAATTCAGGTATGCCTGGCATTTTTCTTTTCTTAGGTGGCACTGAAGGTGGAAGTATACTTTTAGCCCACATTGATTGTCCACCTACTGGTTTAATGAAGAAAGCATAAGTGTTTTGCCATGCTTCTTTAGTTAACCATTCAGAAACACCATCAGCAGGATCCTGCTTAACGTATCCATAAGCTGCTATGGCATGGATACATGGAATCCCAGTAAGATCCCATAGTCTGCATGTGCATTTGTGTGTTTCCAAATTAACACCATATCCCTCATTTAACTTCCTAACCTCAAACTCTTTATAACCACTAACATACACTTCCTAATAGGTAAGAAACTTCTTCTTATGCTCAATCTCTTTTCTAACAGATGGGGTTATTACATCACCTAATTCTCTAGCTTTATCAGACATTACAACTAACCTTTGCATCAAATATATCCTAATATCTTCAAGCATAGTAATAATAGGCTTACCCCTTTGATTAATTATTGAAGCATGATAACTCTCACAAATCCCATTCTCAAATGCACCACAGCTCCTATTCATCTGAAAGAAGGTTCTGCTCCAAGTATTTGGGTCCCTTTCTACCAACCATTTGTGAGCCTCTTCATTAAGGTTCCTTAGCAGGTTCATCTTCTCATCAAATACATGCTGCATAGTAGTTAAAGCAGCCTCCCAAAATAGATTCTTGAAGTAAAGTCCTGGCCAGCTTTTCTTTAGGTTTGCGTAGATGTGCCTTGTACATTGTCTATGCTCTGCCATAGGTAACCATTTCCTTACTGCTTCTTTTAGACCCTGTACAAAATAAGACATATAGTAACATTAGATATGTTAGGTTACAACTTAATTCAGATTAGTTAATATACCTTGTGGCCATCTGAGATGATAGTAAGATCAGCTCCCCTATTCAGATTTAGGTCGTCACCTAAGGATACAAGGAACCAAAGCCAATTGTCTTTGTTCTCTACATTTATTACAGCCCAAGCAATTGGAAACGTCTGGTTATTGGCGTCTCGACCCATAGCTGTCAGCAACTCGCCCTTAATAGTTCTTTTTAAGAAACACCCATCCAGTCCAATTACTTTTCTGCAACCCACAGTCCATCCATCTTTCAAGGCTACAAAATGATAGAAAAGTATATATAACTATACAATTAAAATATCTGAAAAAGAAAAAACTGTCTTTGAAAAGTATATATAACTAACCTTTGAAGCATACATAGATCCTTTTGAAGTTGGTTTTACTACCTGATCCTTCTTCAACATCAAGCTTTACTATTGACCTAGGGTTGGTTTTCAATATTCTATCTCTGTAGTCCCATAGTTTACCATAGTGTTCAATCAACCCACCTTCAATTTCATATAAAGCTCTTTGTTTTGCCCTTCTACATTGTCCTAAGCTCACATGGATCTTGAATTTGTCCCTAATATCAGATTGCATTACTCTGTAACTTATCTTAGGATTGGTAATAATCTCCCTAACATAATGCCTTGCAATCCACTTAAATGTGACCAATGAACCATGATCAAATACCCTAGCACAAGTATGGTCTGGAATGAGAGTCTTAGTCTGGAAAGATGCTTCATTTTGCATCCATGAACCCCATAGCCTAAACTTGCATACATCATTAGATAAAGTTGTTTTTCTTTTTTTCCCCCTTTATTTGTGCCCTCTGCAACTTTCTTAGTAAACTTTACTATCATCTTGTTACAACCATCTGCAACTGACTTTCTCCTCAACTTTACTAGCACACCTACCTTCTGAAACATTCCTACCACACAAAGCTAGTAATGACTTATAGTCATTTCTTTTGTACCATAATTGATAACTATTAGCTACAACATAGTTAGCCAACATAATTTTCACCTGCTCATGAACTTCAAATTTCATTCCTAATATGGGAACCATTTCATTCCAGGGAAGGTTTGGATCATGGTCAGGATAGTTTACTCCTTTTTTAACTTTGTATATAGGATCAACTAACTGATCCTCAATTTCATCCTCTACCAAACCTTTTGCATCCCCTTGTGACTTTTGACCAAATGTAATCCTGCTTGTTTTACTAGGATCAGTGGTCTTGCATAACCTATTTAAAAATGGATCATTTGTGCACCTATTTGGTATGCTAACTTCTTCTTCTCCTACAAACTGTGGTTCAACATAAGCTGATATATCATCTAATTCACACTCTTCATCCTCACAATCCTCATCATCAACATCATCATTTACAAGCCAATCCTGAATATCATAACCATGATGTTCTAGATAAACATCAATTTTTCCACCATGTTCTAGACCTACTGCTACAAAGTCACCTAATTGTTGATTACTTTTTATCTCCCTAATTCCATCAGTTAAGTCACATCCAGGGACACAATAATATAGACCAACAACTGGATACTTACTAGCATATGCAAGAAAATCAAAAAACTTATCGTATGTCATGTTATCAAACTCCACATCTTTGATTGTGTCTGAGTTACCCTCAATGTACTCTATAGGAAGCCCAATAAACAACCCATCATGATGGAATGTAATAGTTAGGCTAGCCATTCTGCAAAAAAAAAAAAAACAAAAACAAAAAAACAAAAAAACAAAAAAAAAAAAAAAATCAAAATTTAGGGTTTACGATTATGATTAAGATTGATAAAATAGATGATTAACATAATTAAAACACTTACCTTTAACAAAATAAACAGATTGTGCGCGCAATTTTGATTGTTAAGATTAGGGTTCATATGATTTTTAGATTTGGGGGTGTGGGGTGTGTGTGTTTTGATCTGTTTGTGTGTGTTTTTTTGTGTGTGTAAATGGATCGTACTACCAAACGTTAAAAAAAATCCACGTATTCAAGTTTACCGGTGTAGCCGGTTACAAGTCATGCCACGTAAGCAAACGTGTTATATTGATCCAATATTTGAAAGTTTGATGGGTATTCTTGTATTTTAGACAGTTCATTACTGACATGTGAACACTTGAGAAAGTTCGTAGCTATTATAGCCATTAACACTAAATCATTCCATATATATATTAGAGATTTTCAAACCGATCCAGCCATATGGTTGGCTATTTGCACCCTAAAGAGAAGAATTTCAATAGCATATGATACTGATACAATAACACATAATATATGCAAATTAACTCGTAAGACAAGTAACTAGTACTTTTGTAGTGCTTTATTCGGTCTCTAAATAGACAAGTTGTTAAAAAAGAAAAAAAGTGACTTTAAACTCACTACCTGCATAATCTATCGCAAAACAATGACCAAGTCCAAACATATGTATACTTTCACAATCAAATTAACTTATATAATTTTCAAAATAATTTAGTTGATAGGTCTTTAGTTAAGATAAAGGTAGATGTGAAATCGAGAAAGCAACTACATAGCAGAAAGCTCACAAAAAGTGCCCAATAAACACAATATATCACTTTTGGAAATTCACTTTTAACTTATACTGTAACCTATAGTGGGGCTCGAGTTTATGGGCTTTTTAACACTTACACATATTTAAATAGTAAGTATATATTCTTCACTACAAAAAGCAAGCCATGCAAAGGAGTGTTTGATGAGAATTGGACTAATGATAGTTAATTTCGTTAAATTATAAAGCACATATATTTGCATAATGGATATGTGGTCAAATGATTATTCGGAGAGAACAAATTACTTAAACTGTTAATGATCGACTGTTGTAACATTTATTATAGAAAATATAAGTTTCAGGTTGACTTTAGCAAAGCGAATATAATTGCAGTGTTAGTGGACGTGATGCTGCACTATACCTCATTTTGTTTACTCCATAATACACGAAGTTTCACAGGATACCACTAAAATGCATGTTAGAAACCAACTAAATCACATCACATGTGATTAAAAAGATAAAATTAAACTACATGCAAGTGATTAAAACCAATCTATACCATCCTCTCTTTTTTTTTTCCTTCCTTCTGATCTAAATGTCAATTTAGATTTGTAAGTCGTAAGTTATTGGACGTGCATATCACAATCATAAAAACGAGTGAAGGATTGATTGATAAAAAGTGAAGGGATGCCGTGTTTAGCTTTTGGCGGGAATAAACGGTTTAGCTATGAACTCATGCATGGGACCCCTCGATCAATGGAATTTTTGTCTTTAAGACTTTCGGTGTTTTCAAATATTAACTTATGTTTTAAGTTATTCCAGAATATTTACTTACTGTAATGTACTAGTAACATTTTATTATCATGATATATTTGTTTGTAAATGTTGCTAAAAAAAATGGATACCTAATCCTTATTGTGACTCATATACCTTCCTTTTTATAATTTTATCTACTATTTTTATATTTTCTCCTCATATTATATACGTAGTATATATTTTTTGAAAACTAGTGGGGTAAAATGTGTTATGCATCGTGATCAAGTTTTTTCGATGAGATTTTTATTAGGTTGCATGCTTCAAAGAAAATTTACAGATGGTAGTGAATTTTTTTATTATTTTTTTATTTTTTATTGTAGTTTTTATTTTATTTCTAGTAATACATTTTCGAATAAATGCGACTATTTTATGTTTTCTCTTTTTATGGTACTTTATTCCAATGCATAAGATAATGTTCATTTTTGCCCTCCACAACTCCTATATAACTGGAACGTCCTACAATCAACCAGCAATACTTAACCACTATAATCAGAATATTTACCTGTTTTTCATTTGTTATTACCATCCGAAGTCTTTTCAAAATTTACTATATAAGCTAGAACTTGATTTCTTTAAAACAATTTCATCATTTTTCGAGTCTTGTAACAATCAAGAAAGCGCTGAAGTTTTTAAGGAAAATGATAGTGAACAAAGGAAGCAATCTATATAAGTTATTTGCAATTCTTGAAAAGAAGTTTTGTGTTGAAAAAAGGTTTTATTTCTGGATCTTCCAAAGCTTCCACATACACAATTTGGATACTTAAATCGGTTATCTAGGTGTTTAATAGTTTTACCTTAAAGCTATCTAGATCACGTAGAAACGTTTAGGAAATAATGGGAGATGCATCATTGCCACCAGGGTTCCGTTTTCACCCAACCGACGAGGAATTAATTGGTTATTATCTTAGAAGAAAACTTCAAGGGCTTCAAATCGAACTTGAAGTCATTCCGGTTATTGAGTTATACAAGTTTGATCCATGGGATTTGCCAGGTAAGTTTGAGTAGTTCATACCATATTAGTGATGTTTACGCCATGTATATGAAAATAAAATTTTAGTTTATGGTCTATAATCTAGTTTTTGTTTTTGTTTTTGTTTTTGTTTTTGTTTTGTTGTTGTTGTTGTTGTTTTTTTTTNTTTTTTTCTGTGAATGGTGAATAACAGAAAAATCATACCTTCCAAAGCATGATATGGAATGGTTCTTTTTTTGTCCACGTGACCGCAAATACCCAAATGGATCACGCACAAATAGAGCTACAAGTGCTGGATACTGGAAAGCCACAGGAAGAGATCGAAAAGTCCTTAGCCAATCGTCTGTTTTAGGGTACCGCAAAACCCTTGTCTTCTATCGTGGTCGATCCCCTTTTGGCAATCGCACAAGCTGGGTCATGCATGAGTATCGGTTATGTGATGATATTTCTTTAGGGATACCAAGTTGTCAAGTAATAACTTCACCTTCCTTAATGAATGTTTTTTATAATATTGTGAACTACTAACCGATTTGATTTCAGGGACCATTTACCTTGTGTCGTGTTATTAAAAAGAATGAGCAGAAAACCAGTTATGTCAATAATGAACCGAAAGCTAAGGGCATCAGAAGAAGTTCAAACTATGCAAATGAGCCAATAGGCAGTGATAGTAATTTTTCGACCCCTCTCACTTATCCTTACCAGACAACACCTATTTCAATTGAACAAAGTTCATCCACATGTCCTATTGATCCTCCAAGCTTTTGTGTTTCACCTGCATTAATACTTGATTCTTCAAAGGTATTGATACATAAAACTAAATAGTAAGATGTGGCAGAATGTGCAGGCTTGGTAATCTTTTAAATTTGTTCGGGTCAAAATGGGTAATCTTTCTATGGGTTGACTAGAAACACTTTGTACAAAACTTCTACTCATAAATTAGTAATTGGTGTTTCAAATATATTTTTATTGATTCTTATACATAGAAATTATCTGAATCGGCTAATATTTAAGTCGATGTGTTAGAAATTGCCTACTCTACTAAAAATATCCATGAATTCGATAATACTTATTCTCGTGTTTCGATAATATGAAAACGCAGGAACAATTGGAACAAGGACAAGAAAGGCAATGTGGGAGTTACCAACTGAATGAGTTTACTAATCCTACAATCCCATGGCATAAATATGACCAATTTGGGTTCTCGCCAAGTTCATCATACTCAAATTTTTCAGAGGAAGATGATATCATTCGATTTGGATGCATGTCACCATATTCAGGAGATGAAAATTTGATGGGATTATTTGGAAACGAAGATCCTACGTCTTATGAAGGTTATGATTGGAGTAATTGACTGAGAGATCTGAAACCCTTGTGAAACATGAACACTGCATTGTTTACGAAGATGGTTCAATTCGCATTCTAGTATTTTCAAGGTGTTTTGGTACTCTTTTGTAAGCTATTTCGTTGTTTGCGTAATTCTGTAGTTTAAAATAAGGGCATCCTAGTTGGGGTCACTTATTGAATTTCACTAGGACTTCAAATTTTAGCTTGTTATCGTCTACATCTATCTCTCTATCTACATGGAGAATGGAAATTTAATACCAAGGAAGGCATTTGATATGAAATATTTTTTTCCATGTTATGTACTTCTCATTTGAATCATAATCATTAGACTTCAAGTTCTATTCTACATAAAGAACATATATTATAGTGCTTTGTAGCTTAAAGGGGGCGTTCTAATATTTGAATGTGAATGATTAGAATCATATAAATCACCTTTTGTTAAATAGGTTCTAAATGAAAGTGCTACGATGCGCATTTGTTGTTTGATGTAATAATAAGATAAGCAACTATTTGAGTGTATTGACATATTTAACTTAAGAGACTTACCTAAAATGAGAAACAAACTGACATTTTTTGTGATGTAAGGACATACATGCAGCAAGATGACACCAAAAGTCTCGAATTAGGTTAAAAAATGGTAATCAAGTTAGTATATGTTCTCTTATCCACATGAGCCAACGTGAAATAGGCATTCAGCAAGTCTTTTATTGAGTGGATTGGGAACATACTGATCTTTTAATACACTATATTCTCATCTTTAATCGTTTATGGGAATATTTTGACAAGAAAAGCAATAAAATGAAAGTTAAGTTTCTAAAGTGTTGTTGCCAAATGTATGCTTTAGTTGAGCACTGGAATTACTTTTGTTGCCACAAACTTCTTATTATACAAGTATACACAATAACACATCCATCATTTGATTATACCCGTGCGTAGGGAGGTCATTTTAACATATCCCATCTCCACACATCATCAACAATACTTAAGTGGTGAATACAAGTATTAGGGTGTCATTCTACTATAAGATCAAACGTATGAGTATTATCTAAAGTTTATCTTATGATACCAGATATTTAACTTTAGCGGTGAATACAAAGTATTAGCTAGGGATTAACATTTTATTTATCGTTAAGCTGTCAGTATTATAAGCTCTTTATTCATGGTGTTACTGCTACGTACAATTTACTTCTCTCATGTTGACCGTGTGACCAGTCGGTGAGGGCCGCTAGAGAGTTGGTTTCCCTTATAAGCTCTATACGACGGAAGTAAAGTTCTTTGTAGATGGCGCCATAACACATGGATCACGAATCTCATGATGACATTTTTGAGATCCTATTTCCTTCCTATAGAACTTAGTTCAGTCATCAATTGTCATAAAAGTAAGTTCGTCACGCAATACTGCAATGATAAACTAGCTAGCGCTACTGATCTTGAAGTAGACAAGTCATCCATCTATTGTTTCTGATAATCAATAAAGATTAAGCATGAAATATAAAAATTTTAAGTATCAAAGCCAAAAAGGAATATCTAGGTTATGATTATGCAGTCTTTACCATACATCAATAATGTGGAGTAGAATAATGCATTAAGATATGCATAAAAAATAGGGAAATATCGTATGTTGCTAAATGACTAATTACTGCCAATCAAATAGTTTACTACTTCATATCAGTCTTTTATAGTATCTGTTTTGTTCCTTTTGAAAAACTAAGGTTGACATTAATCTGCAGCATTAGAAGGCAAATTAATCTCCATTTTTGATCCATCATCAACATTTAAAATCACATCGTCTCCAACTTCAAACTCTTTAAAGCAAGCAACCCTCCCCAACTCTTCCACTTCTTCAATTACAAGATCAAGCTTTGCAACCGCCTCCACTAGCAACGCCGCAAATGCTGCAAACGGCAATGCCTCTGAAAAATCAAGACTCGTGATGGCAAGCTTGCTCAAAGTTGGCTTCAAGAACCTCCCTTCAGCTTCTACCGATTGCTTAGATACCCGTTTTGATTTCCATTTGGACAGTGCTGAGAATTCAGTTTTTACACTTGACAAATGCTTTTCGGGCTTTGATCTAGTTGCTTCCGCGGCTAGTGCTAGCATATTAGCAGTGTTGTTTTGGCTGTTTGTCCCGAGAAAGAGCCTTGGTTGGGATTTTAAGGCAGTGTCTAGGTCTTGTAGGGCTTGGTGAAGGTGATCCGAAAGTACTTCTGGTGAACATTGACGACGGTCTCGTATGCTATCAGCTAGTTCCATTAGGGCTTTTGATACTTCAGTTACTAGGCGTGTGCAAGGATCTTTGAATAGCAGTCGAACCGATTTTGGAGTCTGAAAATATAGCTCGAAATAAAAATAAATGTGGTATTTTATACAACTAACCCTTAATTGTTTATGAAACATAATTCTTTTAGGCTGCTCATGTTGATCGTGAGTGAATGTACATGTAGGCTGCCACTTATGCGAAGAAGATAGAACCAGAAAAAAATACAATACCTGGATTTCAGTTTGCAAGCATCCATGAAGAGCGACTACTGTATATCCAAATTGGCGAAGAACAGCTCCTAACTTAACATATTGTTGCCATGGAAATGGATTGCAGTGCCATGAGTGTCGTGGCTCCCAACTCGCATGCAATGCCTGAAATTTATTTCGGTGTTAGATCATGACTGCTTTCAGCTGTATGTGTGTGTCACACTTGTTTAAAAAGATAAAAAGAACGTACAAGGGTTTCATCTGTCGATTTAGAGTCCAAAACAGCCTTGTAATTCATGTAAATAGGATCTTCCGGTAATTTATCTTTCTCAACATCTGGTTCTTTTTCACTAAAGTATTCTTCGACACAAGCTGTATGCATTTGAACTAGTTAGTAGTGTAAAATTATATCGAATAGTTTTGTAAACATATTGAGTAACAATAAATTTAATTCTAAATTTAATAGCCACTGTCAGAACAACAACGCGTTTTTAATACATAATACTTATTGGTAAATATCAGTTAATTAAGTACCAAACACTATTATATAAATGAAATTTCAAAAAACTGTGTTCGTATACCTTCGATTGATTTTGCCAAACCTTCGATTTTGGAAACCGAGAAACTATGAAGGTCTTCTCCAGACCAAATTGGAAAAACAAAAAGGCTCATGAGAATGCAAACACCTGAACCAATAGCCATGGTGTAGAGACGCTGACGAGCTATTTTTAGGACGTCATCAACTCGATAACTTGAGATAGTAATCAGATTAAATGTTAATAAGAATATCACAACACCATAATCGTAATTTTTCTTTACTTTCGGGAAAAACCTCAAGTATGTACTCATAGCTCCTGTGCAAAAAATAAACATGATACAAAAGTAATTCATAACCTTTCTATACAAAAGGTTGCAAGTTAATAACTAATTTAGTAACTTAGGTATGGATCGATTTGAGTTAATATCAATATGCAGATGATACAAAATGGAAAAGAGAAAGAAACATCTTTTTTTCACTCCTTGCTTACCTATAAAAAATACTGAAGCTCCTATGAAAATGGCATAAAAAACCTTCCCACTTTCTCTTGCGATGAACTCAAATAAGAAAGCCAATGATCCTGCCAACAATGTCCCGAGACCTCTATTCAATCCTTTGCATAAAGTTGCCCCTATCATAAATATATGATTATATTAGAAACTAGTAATCCACATATATAGTTATGGAATATTATATTGGTTATGCCTGAAACGCCTTGATGAAGAAAATGAACATTCAAGAACATGTTGTATGTTTTCGTTATATTGTAACCCTAGCAAAGTAAGATGAGTATTTTTACCGGCAGTGAACTCAAGCACCACTACAACCGTCATGACAGCCCATATGACATTCTCGCCAACCCCTTTGAACAATGGCTCCAGAAGATATAGCAGCGACACCAACGTGAGTGACAACCCAACTTTCAGTGAATGGATTGCTCTTCGTGGATCATCTCGACCTACTTTCCAAATTTTCCGACATGTCAAGCCTATAAATCTCTTTGTTGTGTCCATGTAAACTAGAGCTCGCTTCTTCAAAATGTCCATTTCGGAGTACTTATTAGAAGCAGCAACAGAAGCGGCAACACCAATCGAACACATTTATAGAACCTTTACTAGGAAATCTCCAACAAAATAGCTACACAATTTCAAATCAAAACGTGAAACTGTATGAATCAATGAGGAAAAAATGAAGATAAAAAATGATAATGAAAAATGGTCACTTAGTCCTTCAAAAAGGTTTCAATAACTTGTGAAGGACAAGTGAACTTTGCAATATGTGACTTGGTTGAATTTATAGATGTTCAGTTCTGGTATGGGTGGCGGTACTGCTTAGAATGTGCAAGTGGGACACAGAACCATCATTTGTGAGGGCCTCTAATTTAGTATATGTCCATTAGTATTTATACATGTCTAAATATATTTATATAAGTCTAACTTGAATTTTTATATCCATATTTAAATATTATGTGACGGGGCCTCTGATTTAGTTTATGTCTATTAGTTATTATACATGTCTAAGTATATTATGTTTTGAATTTTCCATAATAGTTAAGTTTTTCGTGATTTACGAGGCTTCATTCGTAGTTTCGCACCCGACCACCCAAATCAATGGGACGGCCCTGTGTTTTATGTGTCGTTATTTTCAGGTTATAAACTTATTTGTTTAAAATTACGCAAATCTCATCTAGCTATGAATAAGCAAGTTTAATTATGATTTACATTATTTCTTTCATTTTTTCTTGCTCATGATTAATATTAGTGGATCGATAACTATTGTCCAAAGTTGATTACATGTGTAGACAGAGGTTTTTTTTTTTTTTTTTTTTTTTTTTTTTTTTTTTTTTTTTTTTTTTTTTTTTTTTTTTAATACATGCATAATGTATAAACACAATGATTTTTAACAAATATAAACACAAAAAATGATTTAAAAAACACGTTATTGTGGTCGTGCGATTTGTGGCATAGAGCGAAAGTTCGAAAGACGGTGTGTTTTCACATGTTGTCCATTTAAAAGTGATGTAGATATTATTGAAGTCAATTTCTATTTGAAAGCACTACGAAAAGGATAGTTGAGTCACAAGGGGCATGCAGGTTAAATCTTACCAAAGTAATAATGTTGGTAACTGGTTTCCATGTTAATAAATACGATTTCCTCAAGTTTCAACTTTCAAGCAACCCAAATTAATAAATACCGGTGTGTAGCTTTGGTGGTTATAATCGAGTTACTTACAATAAAGTTTAGTCAATATGTTTCTTTGTTTCATTTGTTACATAATTTTCGTTGTTGATATCATCTTACTCAAGTTTAATTAACATAATCAAATGAAGACTTAATATTTGCAACCATAAAAGAAAACCAAAAATGAAGACTTATTTCTTTTTAGAGTTAACTTCTTAAGAAAACTTTTTGCTACATAAAAAGCCGTTTAGATAATTTCTGCATTGAAGTTGTTAGTGGCAGTACGTTCTTCCTTCTTCATAGGTTACAGTGTAATTAAATGATTTGGTTGTACTTAGTTATATAGAGTTATAATTAGACTTATACTATGATTGTTTGATGTATAAGACAAAAAATGAAACTATCATGACTTTTGAATTCCATTGAGAATGTACGCACTCATCCACACAAGATGTAACTTATAGATTCATTCTTCTTCTTCGATGTAAGTGTTTATTGGAAATTAATAAAGGGGGTTCGAGGTTATATTAGGTGTGTCTGTATTTCTTTCCTTTGTCAATTATCGTATGATTTTAAGGGTTTGACTTTTCTTGTAAGTTCTTTGGTCAGTTCTGTATTGAGTTTAAAGTTTATCGGAGGTTTTATCGAATAATTGGTATCATATCTTTGTTCGAAAGAAGGAATCGCATAAAGTAAAGAGAGCCAAAACAAGAGAAAAGAATAATTCGTGTTTGGTTCGCCGTATTCTGCGCAGCTGTGAGAGAATTGACGTTGCGTGTTCATTAACTACTAGATTTCTATGAAATTTGAAATGTAGGTTGAAGACACAATAGTAATAAGATCTTACCAGAGCGATTATGCATTGGAGGTCCAACAAAGAAGATATAGTTGTTCGAATTTGCTGACATGTTTTTGTCGTATTTAATTTTTCCGGGTTATTGTTTGGCTATCGTTGAGTTGATGTAAGGTGTCTCAAGCTTAGGCCAGTCAAAGGGAAGCTTGAGGAGCAAGTTTTAGTTTTCTCAAGTGTTTATTAAGGTGCAAGAAAGTCAAATCCATTGGTTTATTTGGAGATCAAGACTTTAGTTACAAATATTTTCGACAAAAGGGTTTAGAGGCTTCAAAAAGTTAACGATCTAGAATTCCATGGAGATAATTAATCTTGAATGTTAAGAAGCTTAAGGGTTTGTTGATTTTTGGGTTATAGGTAAATTGAGTTTGGAGGTTCCCGCGAGTTTCTTGGAATTCAAGTCTTCGTGATTCTTGGAAGATAAGTAAGGGTTAGCTTTCTATTGAGATTTTAAAAAAGTGATTACTTGGAGTATAAGGTATATCAAAGGTTGTAGACTTGAGGTGCAAAGACCAAAGCTTTGTGGTTTTCTAAAGGTTAGTGGATTACATTTTACAAGAAAGTGGGTTCATTACACGGGCTTGTGAAGCTTGTTGAAGAAGTTTAGTCTTTAGGGTTTCTAAAGTGTTAAAGCAAGATTTGAAGAATAATGGCTAGTATGAGTACTAGGTTAAACATCGAAAAGTTCGACAGGTTTGGTGTATAAAAGCATGGAGGCTCTAAACAAGTTGAATCAAGCAACTTGGTCATGGTGTTAAAACAATAGTCCATAGAGCACATGTTCAAAAGTGTGTTTGGTTGAGGTGGAGCTATAGGGAGTACATATAAATCATGAAGCTGATGTATATTATCTCGTTTTAAATTTATAAACCGAATCAAACAAGTAATATAAATACTCTCGGGTAGTGTACCCAATCGCGTATAGACTTTGTAAGACCGGGTTATTCGCCGGAGCGAGTGAACTTATATATATTAAAAGCAAATTTTATTAAATGAAAACTTGTGTATAAAATACACACGATTATTAAAATTGAAAATAATTGAAAAAGACAATAAGTAAAATGACAAGTAACTAAAATCCGAGATTTAACTAATAAGAGAAAGATGTGCTCTCCTAGCTACTCCTCTAACCTATCAACGACATGATTCACAAGTGCAATGTTTAACTAGCTATGCCTTAGTGGGTCGAATATGGGTATTTAGTCCCTACACACTTCATCTTAACTATCTATCCCGACGGACGTGGGTGATATCTATTTATGATCTAAGTTTTAAGTACCCCAACTAATCTATATAACTTGTTTTTATTGTGTTTTTCCATTCACGTAATTACTAACTAAGTTTTCAATTTACCGTTCACTAAATCTTAAACCCTATCGTTTACCATTTTTAATCCCGTTAGATTATTGGACATAACACTAACCACAAAGTGATATTAGTCAAAATATAAATGAATCAAGTACTCAACTTTCAGTTTGTTAAAATCAAGGACGTAAGTCTATAACAAGCATATAAACTATCTAAGAATAAATCCAAATTAAACTTAAAGGAATCATGTCATTAATAAACTAAATTTATCACTAAGCAAGCACAAAAGTGCTTAGCCTTCCACAATAAACGATAATTAAACTCGAAAGATTAAAAGTAGTCATTAAATTTGAAAGATTAAAGTGCTTAGCCTTCCACAACAAACGTCACTAAATCTTCATTGTATACGGCGTATACACATGGATAGCATACGCCGAATACCCCTCCAGGTCTTGACTAAATCCTCGAGGTTATAGCATATATACACCGTATACATGGGAATTCCATACGGCGTACACAACAGATTCTTCTCTTTTTGGCTTCTTTTTTTGTTTTTTTCCACTCTTTTCCGCAACAATTTCTCCAGAGCTCCTGATTCGTACTAAAATGTGAATTTATAACAAATCAATACCAAATCACATAAAAACATACCAAATATTGATACTAAAAACATGTTCTTATTTGATGTTATTAAATATCCCTCCACTTGACTTCTACTTGTCCTCAAGTAAACTCAGATTTAAAATCAAAAAGATATCTTCTAGACGTAACCTAAGAAATATGAATTTAAATTTATGTTATTCTAGTAAATCGCAAAACCGAGTACCTCATGAAAAGGAAAATGAAATAACACGTAGTCTCTCACTAATCTATGTGTTATAATTTTCTTATTACTCAATAACTCAGTCATGGCGAATACGCTATCATAATCTTGACAAAATTTCATCTTTCAACCACTAGCATCTAGGTAAAACTAAGCCAGAAGACAAAATGGGTCAACAATGAAAAGGCGGCGGGTTACAAGGGTAGGATAAAGATATGGGAAACATTTAATGGGTGTAACCATAAAAATAAACAAACAAGTAGTTCCTTAGTCCATAACCCCTTGTTGCTAGTTGATTTCATTCCAAACCAAATATGTGAATCTTCAAGAATCCAAAAACTTCACAGTAATGAGTTAATAACGCGTTTTAACTTTGAATCATGCCTTAAAAACCTCATAACTAATAATACTTAGGCATATTTGAACACATTAACTCAACTTTCATATTTGAGCTAATGTGTAAATTTAACGAATTTTGCCATTAAACTTAATACATATTCATACTTAGTCAAATATAAATACATTAACTCATAACTAACCATAATAAACAAAACACAGTAGGTTAATAACCCCGCTCTAATACATCATATTGTTTTAATTTTTCGATTTCTTTAAAACATAACTAATAAATAAATACAAAAATCTCCCCACACTTGATATTTACAAATGTCACATAATCGACATTTCTTCAACAACCTCATACTTGAACCAAAAAATTTAACCAATCGAACCAAGCAACAACTAGCAACCCACTATTATGGACTTAAAAAGAACTACAGGGAAGGCTATGTGTATAGGTGCAACGAAACAAACATATAGCAAGGTTTAACAAAAGAAAAGAATGACTTAATAGGGTTACCTAGCGGTATCTTACACTAAAAATGAGTGTAACAATAAGCGATTCATGGGGAGATTGACTAATTAATGTGAAAATTCAATATACACACAAGCATAAACATAAACATAAACAAATGGGCTATTTGGTTTAAGAGTAAGGATCCAGTGAGAAGAAAACTTATAATGAGAAGGATGAGAAATAACTATAACCACATATTTGAGATGCGTCGACTTGAATTAGATGCATCTCTATTCATTTACAGGCATCCCAATTAGTTTCAAAAGTAATTTTGAAGTGAAAACGATGCAAAGTAGTACTTGCAACAAATTTGACCCGCAGAGGACCAAAAATACATAGTATTTTCCTAACTTGCTAAAATGCATCTAATATATGTATATGCATCTAATTTTTAGCTAGAAAATATATTAGGGTGCATCTAAAAGATTAGAGATGCATCTAATTCATGTTGATGCATCTCTAATATGTGGTTATAGTTATTTCTCATCCTTCTCATTTTAAGAGTTCTTCTTAGTTGATCCTAAGTCTTTGGTTTAAATCCTAAAATTTTGCTTTCAAAAACTGGCCCTTGATTTCGAAGTGGACGTTGTTCCAATTTCGGGTCTCACCACACCTGGTCCATTGTTGTCTCGAGTCAAAGCCATGTATTGCTCCATGGTGAGTGTGTTAATATCCACATCAACCATATCTTCAAATTCGATATTTGAAGCTTTTGATTCGTAAAACGCGAAGATATTATGAATTGAAGAGGGTGTGAACTCTCTTTTTGATCTGAATTTTCTCTTAGATTAGCAAATGCCGTGTATAACTTTGAACAAGAGCTCATATTCATGCACCTGAAAATCAAGCACAAGGGATCGGTAGGTTAAGCAAATAAAATAAAACAAAAAGAAATAAAAATAAGAAAATTTTCAAAATTTTAAACCTAAAAAATAAAAATTCTAAAAACTCGAATTTAAAACCTAATTAGCTCCCCAACAGTAGTGCCAAAGCTTGATACATGTGATTAGGCCTTAAATTTATAATGTCTACCTATGGATCAACATATATACTAACGGGCAGTGTACTCGGTCGTATGTAGTGAGGAAATGGTAAATCCGAGGTCGTTCCCAAGAGTTATGGGCGGTCTATCAATTTGAGTCTATCTAAACTAATCAACTTAATTGTCACAATTAAATTGAAGAATTAATAATGAAAGTAAATAAAATGCGAATTGTAAATTTGGTGAATGAAATCAAGAGGAGAAAGTGTTCTAACCTAGTTAATCCTCAACTAATGTTATGGTTCATCTTCCAAGTGCAATATCTTATTCTCGCTTCTATTAGCTGTCTTAGTTTGCTAGGACAGGAATGGTGATCTCGGCCTAACCTATAGCTTCTAGTAATTAGTCTGAATGGTCATCTAAACAGATCAACTGGAATCAAGTCTATCGGTTCTCAACTACCTATGTGATTTGTTCCTATGTCAACAATCCCACGTCTTGGCATTTAGGCACCTATATGGTCAATCAAGCGTCTAACTTGCTTTGTTTAAGTAATTCTACTTATCTAAGTGGTGGTTTGGTCTACTCCTATACAAATCGAGAGGTCTTCAATCTCTCGATCACACCGATGTCCTAAGTGAGATGGTCACTACAACCTAGTAGTCAGGAGCTAGATCTCTTTAAATACTACCACAATGCAATGTTTATATAACAAACACATAAATATCTAATAAAAGCGATAAATTAAATGAAGGAATTACAACCATAACTTTAATTAAATCACAACTTGGCTAGCACATGAAGTATTTAGCCGAACATGTTGCAAAGTACAACAACAATAATGAATAAAACTGAAATATAATTAAATATTGTGTTTGATACAGTTACTCTATGTCGATCTATGTTCGATGATGTTTGATGGTGTAATCTCACTTGAAAATCTTCTTAATCTTGCTGGAAATTGACTCTTGATGAAACCCGAGTTGTTCTCCAACTCAGATGTGGAATGAATGTGTATGTTGTGAATGAATTAAGGATTATATTTATAGATTTGGTTGGGCTCAACATGTATACGGCGTAGCCATAAGTGATGGGTAACATCGTATGTGCTATCGGTAAACGAATTCTTCATAAGTCTTGTAGTGGTTCTGGCGTATGTGTATCGACTCACTTACGTCATATATGATCTTGGTATGAAATTCCTTCTAGACTTTATAACACTTACGACGTAGAGACAATGGATGTCTTACGTCGCATCTCCTCTCGGTAAATATTGGTGAACAACTCTCAATGGTTATGGCGTATATGTTACGGGCTAGTTATGCCGTAACAGTCTTTAAACGTTGATCACCACTAAGTCTTGTAAATTGATGCGGCGTATGTGTATCGATGTTGATACCTCGTATATTCCTTCTGAATGGACATGGTGATAACTGCTTCTAATGTGAATACGACGTAGGCCTTAGAGGTCCTCTACGCCATATATATATCCTTTGAGCCAGCTTTGTTTTGTATTCCAACAAGTAGCTTCTCAATTCCACACCTTCTTGCTTCAATGCTCAGATAAATCCTATTAAAAAAATAGGAAGCAACTAAGTACCAATTCTTATATCAATACAAGAAATATGAGCAGAATATATAAGGGACATTGATAGAGAAATGTATACACTATTTGATTTTATCAGTGACCATCACTTCGCAACTGGATCACAACATCTTTGACATGGTTACGGTCGAAATCCGATATACTAGTAAACGGACGAGACGGGTATCATTATGATCGGAATGAGTCGGTGGTAAATAAGGTGTAATTTCCAGGAAGAATGGAGATGAGTGCGAGGAGATATGGTCGATCATGTGACGTTGCGGGAGTAATAGGTTATTAAATAAAATGTTAAATATGTAAGAAATAGGTGTCCAGTGGGTGCAAAAGGATAAACTCGGCAAAACGTCTTAGTTATAGCAATATGCCACAAAGTTGATTCAAGTTGAAAATAAATGTCATCTTGTTATGGTTTTGTAAATTTCCCTTTATTTTCATTGTTGGATTGTTTCGTCTAAACAATTATACTTACATACCTCATAGCTAAATTATTATTTGTCACTCGTTTACAAGTGATATGAGAGCTTAAGCTAAAATAATGATATATATTGTTTTTTTTATAGAATTTCAATATCAATTTTAATTATGCATTTAAGAATGATGCCAAAGTATGGAAAATGAACATTATTGTGAGCAGTGTTAGCAAAGTGTTACAAAATTACCAGTGCCACTCCAATGTTGTCCGAGATAGGAGAGCAAGTGTCATCGAGGACTATGGACTCTTAAAGGGGTAACTGTAACACATAAGAAATTTTTTCATTGGGCGTTGTATAAAGAGATGATTCGTTCATAATCAAACTACGTCTATAGGATACAAGGAGTTTCAAAGTCAATCACTAACTAATCTTCTAAGAACTTTGAACTTAAGCGTTGAGACGAAATTAATACTAGACAAGTGAGCTTCTGTAAGTTTTCACTCGAACACTAGAAGCAAATTCGTGAGCATGTGAGGCGAGAGTTATAAGGTTTTACCAAACTTGCCACTCACTTCGGACTATCGTCGTGGCCTTGTCACCTCTTCCATGGCCATCTCTGTCATTGGGTTAATTCACTTAATCAATTTATTTAAAATGTCATGTTTGATTTAAGATTGATTTAAAATGGGTTAAATGAAGTAAACATGTCAATCCATCAACTTATTTTACTAATGTAACACATTTTACACAAGAAATCTTTGTATAAATAAACGGATTGTGTCCGGGTCATGTTTTAACATATAATGTTTGTCACTGATTAGGCTCAAGTCGATTTATTTTGTTTCGCCAACTCGCTAACTCGTACCACGACCGGAGTCTTTCTAAACACAAAAATAAGTAAATATAAATATGAGTCTATTGTGACAAAGCATCAAACTTGAAGGGAGTATATTGTACTTTAGCACCTCCACTCAATTGCAAAAACACAATAGTAGGTATCTTGAACTCCAATTATATAAACAAAAAAATAAAATAAAAAAGAAAACACCCAAAGACACCTTCTTCACTTTCATTCTTTCTGTCTTTGTTTTTGTCGTTGTCTTTGTTAGAACTGAAAACAATAATGGATCAGAAAACAAATGTTTTCATATGGGATATGGATGAAACTCTAATCCTCCTAAAATCACTAATCACAGGCTCATATGCAAAGGCTTTCAATGGCTCAAAAGATGTTGAAAAGGGTATTGAAATTGGTAAAACTTGGGAAAATCAAATCTTGAGAATTTGTGATGATTACTTCTTTTATGAACAAGTAAGTGAAAATAAACAATACCCATGTTTTCTTTTTTGTTAATTTTCAGTTTTTGTGTATTAAAAATTGAATCTTGATTTGAGCAGATTGAAGGGTGCAACAAGCCTTATGTTGATGCAATGAGGGAATATGATGATGGGTTGGATCTTACTGATTATGATTTTGCAAATGATGGTTTTGTTGCTACTGCTTTTGATGATGATGAAAATAAGAAGAAGTTGGCTTATAGACATAGAATCATTGCTCAGAAATATCAAAAGGTTAAAATATTTTTTGTGCTTATCTTGATATTTGTATAAATATTGTTTTTTTTCAAGAAATTGGCTTAGAAAGTCGAAATGTATGATTTAGAATTGCTAATCTTGATACCAATTTATTTTAATTTTTTCGCTCAGTTTTCATGTGTTTAATGAGCAGTTAATATATGGATTTTTTGTTTTAAAGTTTGTTGTTTTGGAACTGTAGTTCTGTAACTTGGGAACAGCTAGCTATTCAATATTGAAATGTAGATTATTGGTTATTAAACAAATTGTGGCGGTTTGGAAATAATCATAAGTCAACTTCACACTTGAGTTCGAAAAAGACACTTTTGTAAAACAAAAAGTGGCCTACTATTTATTACATTGAATTGCCTGCAACAGAAGTAACTTTAATGTCCTTAACAAGTTAGAAATCGCTCGCACTAGATCTACTATTGTATATGTTTTGGTTGTCTAAAATGAAAAAATAACATTAGTTCTGTACTCATCAAGGATATAGGCTCAAACACAGTATGATACTATAATTGGCTTTTTTCTGTCCTATTTGAAAGAATCTTAACACCGTAACGTAAACTTCTGCAATACATACAGAAGGTACTAAGTCTTGGAATTAATTTCATTTATAGTATGTGGGTCCTTGTAGGGCCATAGGGCAACATCCATGCATTTTTTCTCATTCTGATTATGCATACGTCTTCTTAGCTTTTGATCGTTTCACTAAACTTGCTTGGAAAATTATGTTCTTTTATCATCTCTGCGGCCTACACCAGAATTAAGTTGCAGCACAAAGTCAGAAGCATTTCTGATGTGGCTTTTTTCGGGATAAATAGCTATATTGTGAAGAAGTTTGACAGACATATAAAGATTTGATTATAATATTCAACTTCTTATACAGAACGTATAGGTCTAAACTCAGACCATGCATTTTGCGTTAAAGTTAGTGTAGTTTCAATCTAGGGCCTTCTTCAGAACTGAAATTCCCACTTCTGGAAGTGTTGTACAGGTTCCACTAAACAATGTACTAATCACTATTGTCGTACGCTAGCCTGAATTACGTATCGTTGTCAATTTCACTACTAATTTCTGTTTTTCATTCCATTAGGTTATTTTCATGCACAACGTGACTTTTTATATATATGGAATCTTTAAATTTGTTATTGTATCATAATTATTATGCAGGGCTTGCGTAGCGTATTTGGGGAAAAGATGATAAGATCCTGGGATAATCTTTATGCTGTGACTGATGAATATACAGACAAGTGGTTTACGTCAGGTAAGTTGATTTCATTATATAATAACAACTTCTAATTCTTATAATGTCACTTTCGTAGACAGCAATGAAATATTGTCATTTACTTTTTGTGACACATATATTAAAAGAGAGGTGAGATTTATAACAAATGATTGGCGACGATGAATTTATTTGGTTGCTTGTGGCTAAATATGTTGCATAACTCTCGATTAGTAGTGTTATCATCTTTAGATTTATTACTATTATAAACTCTGGCTTGATGCTTTTCTGCAGCAATTGGTAAAGTAATTGTATATAAGTGGTCATAAGTTGAAAATATCAGTTTTGCAAAATGCATGATATAGGTATTAAGTTTTCATTTTATTCTCAAAAGTTAAAAACGATGAAAACAATTCTATTTGGCACTAAGCGAATGTTAGTTTACATATAGTGTTTTTATGTGAGATGGGTTAATGGACCTTCAAGCTTCTGCGATCTAAGCATATTTTGCGTGGTAGAAGCACATGAGACAACTAATTGACTAATCGAGGTAATTGGTATATGCATATAGGATCTTAGACTTAAATTTGTATCTTAGACTTAAATTTGTAATATTGAATTATTGATCATTATGGTATTCCATGTGCTTTATAAGTTAAGGCTTAAGCTAATTAATGCATTAGCTTCATGATTGATACACATACCATACAATTTTCTTTTTCTAATAAGAACTCAGACTTGTGATGCTACATGTAATAGGAGATACTGGTAGCTTTTAGTCTAGTACTTGAAATACCTGTAAATTTTTTTAATTTGGGTTCGACTGGTCAGTCGTATACGGTAGTGCTAATTTGTGCATATCTTTCATTTTGCAGCTCGGGCATGCGTGGCACAATGCGCAATTGGAAACAAAGATCCTACTCCCTCAGTAGAATTAGCGGATCCCAACTCAGATTCGACAAGTTCAAGAGTTCAAAACATCAATGTTATTGTAACTTCAGGCTCACTAATACCTAGCCTCGTCAAATGCTTACTATTTCGACTCGATGATTTGTTTTCATACGACAATGGTTAGTCATTCTTGTTTGAAAATCTACTTTCTTTATATATGTATCATGGTAATTAGTTCATGAGTCTCGCCGTTAAATATTTATGGGCTGTTTGCGTTTGCAGTTACGAATTGATTTTCTAAAATAGTCAACTTTCAATGTTAGAATCATATCTGATAGTCAATAATGATTTCTTTTGACGCAGCTGCAACAAAACTGATCATCTGAATAAAATAAATTACATATCTAGGGGCTTAGGGCATCCACTACTATAAATGAAAGGTTTATAAATTTGTCATGTCATACCATATCACCAACACATAAATGTTTNAGCTATGAGACCAAAGGACACTCCCAAGGACTCTCAAACTGAGCCTATCAATACAACAATACTGGCTAACAAACATTCTTAAACTAAAGTATTAAACATTCTTGAGCACTAATTACTAATCACCACTATACCAAAACTATAAGTAACATACACTCTTAAACACATAAACCTTTGTATTCAATAAAACTGTCTTTACTGTGCACAAATTATGGAAAACTTAATTAGTATCTCAGATAAGTGAAATGCATTATTTTATGAAGAGGTTAAGATTTTGTACCTTGTAAAGTCACATAAGCATTAATCAAAACTGAAAATGGATGAAAAAAATTAGATTTTTCTATGATTCGAGACCTTGTCTTTGAAATTTTGCTACGCTAAGACTTGTGACTATCTAGTTATTATAAGTTCAAACAACAGTGACACATCCTACCACTATCTTCTACTGCCCATTTTATTACACTTGATACTTTATTATGACATTCGATATCAAATGATGACTTTCAAAACATACATCCGAAATACCCCTTTAGTATCTATATATAATGGATTGCATTTTATAATGATGGGAGAACAACAAATATGTGGTTGTAGTCTTATTTAGTTTTGTGCGGTTAAATACAGTTGGAACCTAGATGTAACAAATATTATTTTTAAAGCTTTGAAAGTTTCTCTATTTTCATGATTCCATGTTATAAAATGACTTTGAAATAGGAATAACTGACAAATTGTCACAGTTTACAGCTCATGGGAAGTAGGGAAGTACCAATGCTTTTCATTGATCAAAGAGCGATTCAACGGGCCAAATGTGCAGTTTTGTGCAATCGGTGACGGATGGGAAGAATGTGAAGCATCCGAAAACATGCAATGGCCATTTGTGCAGATGGATCCTGGGCCGGTTACCACCTCACAGCGTTTTCCTGGGCTCAATCTTGAGACTTTAGGACACTATATTTCTGTCGTTTATGGAGGAGACTCTGATGATGAAGATGAATAAATCATATGAAAACCTGATAGTCTTGTGTACTTTGTTGTCATTTGAAACACTGGGAGATGATTTCTTTGGGTCAAATATCTTTTTTTATCTTTCGGGGGTCGAGAAGTCAAGCACCCTCCCCCCGGGCCCATAGTATAAACTCATGTACATTGTAAATCTAATTCAAGATTATTATCTCTCATATCGATTCGTTATGAATATGCCCAACAATAGTAGCGCCAGTGAGGTGCGAAGGTGATCCAATTATGAACGGTCACCCAAAACCTTGTTCCAGAAAGCACGTGAATGGTTTTAAGTTTGGCTTGTTAGTTACTAATAGAAACTCATCTATTTAATTCAGTTTCTTACTGTTGATGAAATAACTTGTACTGGAAATATAATATGTCATAGGTTAATCATATTAGAAGTTAAATTGTTAGTTCTGGGCGTGCAAACCCAATCTCACATCGGTAAATAGATAATCTCATTCTTTGTATTGTTTCCTTAACCGATCAAGGTTTAATAAACATTCAACGTTGGGTTTCTTCGTGTGTATTCCGAGCTTGTTCTCTCGTGAAGTAAAACATATTGAAGGTCGCTGCTTTTGCTCGACATACAACCTCTGATCTAAGGTTTCCGCTTATCGGTCTAAGGGTGGTTGTTGTAGTAATCGTTCAACAGTTAGTATAAAGTTACTAAACACAATTTCAAGGGTAGCCGTGCCATAAATTTAACTTCATTATGTCTTTTATTACACATCAGAAGATGATGGTCCAAATAAGATGATTATGACACCATCACAACCAATTACAAAAATGCAAGTTGTAATCTTCTTTGCTATTGTAGTTTTATTTTATAGGTTATCAATCAACTCGAATCTTTTGGTTTCATTAGATAAAGTGTCAAGTACTTTATATAAAAAAAATATCTTTAGTATCACATCACAAAAAGATTAGCCAAGTGGGTTGATTGATGCCAATAGATGATGGTGACGACAATCACCAATGACCAATCAATTACAGATTATATTGTTTCTTTATTGTCATACTTTTTAATCAACTATAGGTCTTTTTATTTGATTAATGCCAATATGGTAAATCTATTAACTAAATATGTTGGCTTAAAGTGTTGGTTAACATTATTTATTTTTCTTAACAACAAACATTAGTTGTATAATCAGTGTGACTCAATCAAGTGTGTCGTTGCTATGACCAGACCTAGTCAAAACTGTCCTTGTTGTAGCAAAAAAAAACATTGGAGACTAAGTTGCCGCGATATCAACTAAACTTGATATTGCGGTAACTTAGTCTCCAATGTATACTTTGTAAGTAAACAAACGGGTATACAACTTAGTTGACAACTATGTAAGTAAACAACCCGGTTTTTTGGTTGAAATGTGAACACTTTACGGTTGTTAAGCTAAGTCCAACAGATTAGTACGTGAGATTTACGCAATGGCTTCGTGATCATGTGAATACCGAAACTGACTTTGATTATATAAGAATTATATTAAAATTTCAGTTCTCATGCCGTCAGGTTATTTTACAACGGGTTTGGATATTATCTCTGACCAAATTGAAATGACTAAAATTCCTTTCTACAAGTTAGAATTAGAGGGGAAGAAGACGGTATGAAAGTGATTTCCATTTAGCTAGATACGAAAACCAAAAGTTTCTTATAAGAACTAATCTCGCAGTTTGGACGCTTTAGGGACCACACCTGCGATTTGGGTAAACCACATACGGTTGTGCAATTTATTCTAAAATCAGTCTAGAATTGATAAGGTGCAGATTGTCTAAAATATAAAAACCCTTTTACCATTTAATAACCAACAGCTTGGCATGTTTGTGTACAACAGATGGTTGGGATATGATAGTTTGATCACAAGCTAATAGTAATAGTATACTTTCCAAGAAAAGGCCAAACATTCATCGTGTCACATAAAAATATAACTTCCGCTGATAAGTGTCTAAAATACCGATTAACCCCACAAGAAAGGGCAAACATGCAAAGCCACATCCTTAATTAACATGAAAACCACAACGGATCACCATTAAGGCAGGCAAATTAGTGCAAGTTTTAAGATTTGATGGTTCATTCAAGTTCAAGAATATACAATCATGTCTAACAAAACCTAAGAAGTTAACCTTCTGCAGGTTTGCAAAAAGCAGAGTGAGTTTTAGACCAGAAAAAGTCGGCCTCTAAATTCCACATACTGTTGGATCTTTCCTTCATTTGACAAAACAGGGTTTCTTGCTTTAGCATTCTTTGTGTTTAATTTCACTTCAAATATAGGGAATTGCTTGCAGTGGACTGCTGTATTAGATGTGGTTTCCAGGAAAACCTCCTCAATGAACTCGTGTGCAACATCACCATCTTCATCTACTTTGAGACGTTTTGAATACCATCGTAGACCCTGAATCCATCAAAGACAACCTCAAACTGTCAAAAGTTAAACATACCCTTAAATACTAAAATAATGTAATCTTGTGGCCCTAATCAAAGTGGTGATTTCTCCCCCATTTGGTTTATGAAGGATCGATAGCATGTTGAATTATACCAACGGGTCAATTAAAAAACTTAACCATAACGATAGCAGGTCAAAGAGTCGAATGGGTTAAATATGGTTGAAACCCCGGACCCCCTGCTAAATCATTTTTATTATTAAATTCAGATTGATATTGTAATAGAGTTTTTTATTTTCATATTAAAAGGAGTATAATAATCATTTATAGACTTCTCTTTTTAGTTATCTAAAGTCTGCCATTAATATTAACAGTTTTGGTTGGACGGTTGTTGGCCGGCTACCTAAGTCTCCACTGTGGCGCTTTGACTTTTTCCATTCTATTTATAGGTTGCCAAATACAACAAAATACCCATCTATTTTTAAGTTTTGAAAATATCAAAACTAATGACAAAATCAAATATATTCATATGTTTGATATCGTTATTAGTCTTGTTATCTTACTATTATAATCATAACTTCATATCTTCCCTTACTATCAATTACACAAAAAAGTTGATAATATTATTCATTTAATATTTTATTTTTTCCTAACCTTTACTTTAGCCTATTGGATTTATATAGATCACATATAACCCATCTTATTGGTTTTTTCCTGCCACAATGCAAGGGCAATATAAACTTAGTTCATATGATTTATTAAGGTGTACATCCAAAATGTAAGTTTTAAGATCCAAGTCCAACGCATGGGTCAAAAAATCCTCGGTCAACAAAAAGGATTTTTAAAAGATAAGTCTTTCAAAATGGACATGAAGCTTTTGCGGTGATACCAGACTGAGCTTGTTTAATCCACGCTAAAAAAGTATATGTCCCAAGCCTAACCCCATTCATACCCTTATCCCTCGACCCACCCATCTTCACCTATATCCCTAATCAATATATTTATGTAATTTTTATTGGACATCCATATTAAATAAAAAGATTATAAAGAGCAGAAGTATTGCCATTTTCATGGGACGTGAGCAAGTAAAATATATCTCATTTATAATCAAAGATGGTTGAGTCAGTCTAGAGTTTTTCTTTTCCTTTCATCGTTACTTATGTGATAATACTCCCCTCGCCTCTAATAAGCCAATAAGCACACCTAAATTAAGTTAGTGTGTTTATTTTTCTCACTTACAGACCAAATACTTTTTTGCAAAGACTGCGCATATCATCTTTTAGCTACCCAATTAGTCCGAAATGGATGTTTTGAGTTGTATCTGCTCTTCTAAATGTAAAGAGTACAAAAGATAACTTTTTTCGATCATAGTAGTTTTGACCAACAAAACAGTACTCAAAAAATATATATTTAGATTTTAGAACAAACACACAATTAAGGGAGGAAACAGATACTTGTGCAGAACTACTTTGATACATATGTACAGCAAGAGCTCAGCATTTTTTGTAGAACTACAACCTAATTTGGATATGCTCGCCTCATTTATACAAAACCTTAGGCTGCTTCTACATGAAGTATAGGCATCAAGAATAACGATATTTTTCTATGGTTTCTCCAATGGATCCAAATTATTTACAGCATACCCATCCTGTAAGCATCGTATCATCAGTATATCGTTCTTTGAGAAATTGATGGATGATACAAACCTTTAAATGTAACTAACTACGTTCCAGATCCCACAAACTAGCCATATTTGCATGAATTAAAAGAACGCACTGTCAAGTGCCAGCGGTATACGTAGTTTAGTCATTCACATCTAAATAGAGGTTTAAATGTTCAATCAGAGTAGTAAGATTACATCCTAACTAAGGATCATTTGATTCCACCATGGCAATTAAAAATCACCAAGATTCCTTCTATCACAATTAATTCAATAGGGTTGAATAAATTTATACAAATTCATTAGAAGATGACACCTAGAGCAGATACATTAAAAAAAAAAAAAAAAAAAAAAAAAAAAAAAAAAAAAAAAAAAAAAAAAAAAAAAAAAAAAAAAAAAAAAGCCATCCCCCTAAAGTAATGGAAAAAGCATGACGTCAATCTTGGTCAGATTTTAAATCTTTAAACAACCTCCCTGTACTACATGTCCCTGTACCAACCAGTGCATTCGAAGAAATGACTCCTCTTCTATCTGTCACATTAGAGCTAGACAACAGGTTCTCCCAATCGGGCGTGAGATCATTCTTCACCAATAGATCTTCACTTCTAATTATACACGTCTATTTATCCTACAAGAATATTACATAGCCTACAAAGTTCTAAAGTTCTTATGCCAAACTTCAACCTTGATGAATCATAGGAACTCTTACCATTTTTATTACCGTGTCTAAACGCCTTTTTTTTTTAAACAAAAATATTCAATCATATGAGACTTCCAAATTATAACGTAGCATGTCTTCAAATGACCAACATAACGATAGTCCCTAGCAGACATTACACTTTTGCTTCGTATCTTTACTTTCAGATTTCATTTAAATATTTTCTATCTCACATAAGTCTTCCTAAAGTTAATCTTTTATAAACTGTATCCCAACCTTATTAGCATCCTAATCAATTTATCCAATCTTCAGTCACAACCTAAACAATTAGTACATCCTCAGTCCAAATCATCTCAATATACGGAAACCCCACCAAAGAACAAAAATATATGGAAATCCATAACAACTCCTATAATTAATAATCTCGACTAATAGGCAAGTTTGTCAAGTATTTTTCAGTCAATTTCAAAACTATTTTCACTCAGTTTCTCAACTTAACTCAACTAGTCCAATTTTAATTCCAATAATTTATCAAGCACAAATGAAAGAAGATTGTGTTCCAGTGATTTTCTAGGCATGTTTGTCAAGTCCAACATTACTTACTGCCTCGGCCATTGTACCCTTGGAAATTAATGACGACTACATTTTAAGAATCATATAAAGCACGAGCCTCGGTTTTTACTCTGTATTTAAAGTTTTAGTTTATGTAGTTTTTTTTACGGTTTTAACCTATATAAAAGACGTGTACTTTTTTAAATGTCGCATTATAGTATCTGTAGCTAAGATTCTACTCGACTAATACGTGAACTTGTTATTTTGTACTAATATGCCCGTTTTATTCCATTATTGTACGTGTACGCAGTTAAAACTTACAACGGGCATATTAGTATAAAATAAGTTCACATAGCAGACAGTATCTTAAACCTAAGCGATATGCTAATTTAACAACCAAACAATAATCATAGTATACCATAAAAACACATAAAAAAGAAGTTATATATATACCTGAAGACCACCATCACCTCTTAGACAAGGAACTAAAAGAGGAGCAATTTGATTAACAACTGGAAGTTTAACACCAAACCCATTACGGTGACTATTAATTTCTTCTTCAACTGTATCGTTTTCCTCCTCTTGATTTCCAAACCCAAGAAATCCCATGAGTTTCTTCCATGGACCCATTTATTTATTTAATTCCTCCTCAATCGGGTTTACAAATATTGGTGGGTTTGTTTGTGTGATTGGGATTTTTTGGTTGAGGGGTTTTACGCAATTACTTTATTAGTAATATTTTCCTGCTGACAAACTTAGCTAGGATTAGGCTAATATTTTTATTTTAAGAGTAAATTGTATTTTTAGTCCCTGTGGTTTGGCCAGATTGTAGCTTTGGTCCCTATCTTTTGAAAATGCATTGATAGTCCCTATTTTGAAGTTTGGATTGCATTTTTGGTCCTCGATCGATGTGAAATGACCAAATTACCCTTGTCTTCTTCTGAAGAAGACAAAGGGTATTTTAGTCATTTGACTTTGTTCAAGGACCAAATATGCAATCCAAACTTCAAAATAGGGACTATCAATGCATTTTCAAAAGATAGGGACCAAACCTACAATTTGGTCAAACCACAAGGACCAAAATTGCAATTAACTCTGTTTTTAACATTAAACTGCAAAATACATTTTGTCCATTTTTCACACCATATATTTGTGTCACAAAAGAAAGTTGGAAATATACATCATTCTGTCTATAAACGTCAGACATTATCATACTAAAACTGTATGTCATGAATCGTTGCAATCATTGTGTCGTTTTGGTTCAAAGTTGACATTAGTAGAAAATAAACAAAACGATGTTGTGTTGTGTTATGCTATCTCGTTTTGTTGTTTCAGCCGTGTCATTTGGTAATTTGTTGGGCCATTTTCATTTTGTAGGTTGCAATTCGATCGGCAGATGTTGTTTATTGGCCCGTTTTGGTTATAAACTACGCAATACACTGAGTACGCAATATATGTCTCCTTCAACACATCCGTGTGTAAACTCTAGGCTCTCTGTCATGTTGTTATAAGAATCAAAGAGGCAATGATGATAGACTTTGAATGCTTTTGGACGGATTTGAACAAAAATGAGATTATATGTCCCATCATGGCACGATAGACTTACTAACTTTGTAGCAAAGGCAGATTTGTCTTTCTTTTTCAATTGTATACCACTCTGAGCCTCATAATAAATAAATCAATAAGTATGAGGAATATGTAGGTTCCGATTTGTTAGCCTGCAATTGTTTTAGAGGCTTATGTCTTTAGCATGTTAGAGTTAAGTAACTCTGCCATACTGTAACACCCCCAAAATATCGCAGCGGAAGATTGTGTCACTGGGGTATTACTTCATAGCACATAGTACAATTTACAGAAAACGACTTTAAATGAGACGTTTTGAAATAATTATCATTCGATTAAAATATCAGAGTTTACAAAGAGGTCCCACAAGTTTACAAAATGTACAACATAAAAGTTGTAAAGTTTCTCGAATGATAATATATGCATTGTCTTCAAAATGGTTTTTCGTGTGCCTTCACATGCCAGCTAATTCCTTGATTACCTTAGCGTGTAGCGAATAAAGTAATACAAGCGATGTCAAGAATTAAAGCACAATGAAATGGAATCCGGCACGACCCAAGAGAGCGGATGGCGGAGGTGACGAGATGGTAGCTGTGGTGGTTAACTCGAACCAAAACAACCCAAAGCCAATGCACCCTGTGCAGTTTCGTGTCAGCCCAAGACTACAACAAACACATACGCCCTTATGTGTTGATGATGATGGAGAGTGGTGGTGTAGCTGAGAGGCGGTGGTGAGGCTGTTAAGGAGATGTGGCGGTGACAGAGGAGTGAGAGAGATGGGAATATTTGAGAGAGAAGAAGATATGATATGATTATCTGTCTTGGTGTGGGTGAGGCGGTGGTATGTATAAAAAAAAGGACAAGTATGAATGATATAGAGTGTATTTGGTGCACCTCGTGTCCCGTTGAGCCAAGATGTAAACGCGGTACCACGGTTTGGCAAAAATGCAAACAACACATTTTTGGGAACGTTTTTATAATAATAATACAAAAACAAAATTATTGATTCCGACAAATAATTATTGGATTTAATTCGTTACTAATGCGGTGTCGGCATCGTTCTTCAGGAAAAGCGATATATCCTTTAGTTTTTAAGTTTTAAATCATCAGTAATCATCATAAAATAAATAATTCGTATTTTCTGATAAAAATAGATAGAAGTACTATTTAGAACTAGCAGGGCAACCGCGCGTTGCGGCGGCGGGTACTCTGAAATAAAATTTTTCGGTGAATCATGTATTTTAGTTTATTATGTTCTTTTTGACAATAAATTTACGGATATCAAAATTTTCGTTTAGCTCGTGTCCGTTCGGGCTCAAGCCCATTTGGCCCGTTGCCTGTTCGAGCTTGAATATTTGTATCATATATTTTATTATTTGTATTAGTGACATTTAAGCAGGAATTGTGTTTATGTTGGTTGTACAATATGCTGGGTAATTTGTATTTCTTATGTAAGGGTGTTTTAATAAGTGCATTAATTGTATTTATTGACCAGTTAATTAATTATATTTAATGTACATAATGATTTATTTATTGTATTTAATGTTAGTATTAATTGTATGTTAGAATTAAATATGAGGGGAATTTATATAAGTAGTATTGGTTGTTGTACTTATAGCTTTATGATGAAGGGGTTTTGTGTGGTGTAAAGTGAACGAAGAGTTTGTACCGAAGGAACACTCGTGAAAGTAATTCCCCGGGTCGTAGTCCCAACGAGGGTTGAATTCGATCTTGTCGGTTCGGTTTCGTGAATCTTGTGAAGTGAATGAGGTTGAAAGATATATTTTGGTTTTTGATCACACTACAAACGAGAATAAATTGCAATAGAAATAGATTAAAACAAGATAAACGACTCAAAAAAAAACAAACAAATAAAGCAAACATTTTAATATGAAAACGAGATTTAAGTAAAAACGTAAATAAAAGTTGACACTACTAGTTTTAAAAAACAAACAAAAACAATTCTACAATTACGAGTGCGAAGTAAAATTATCTAAATATTAAACGATAAAAGAAAAGATCACTTAAAAAGAAAATTATATTTTTGGCTTTTTGAAATCATTTTTTTTTAAATATTTTATTATATATATATATATATATATATATATATATATATATATATATATATATATATATATATATATATATATGATTTCGTAATCTCTTTTGAACGTTTTGCTACTTTCCAAAGTTAGTAAAAAGAGTTGTGAAATTATTTATCTCCAAAGCGTGAATTGATCACATCAAAGCGAAGATCTTGAGAAATTTTAAAGAATTTTTCCATTTGGTAAATTGTTTTCTCGCGGAGCTTTTGATCGTTAAGTCGAGAAGGATAAGGAATTGACGGTTTCGGATTTTTCTTTGGAATCTCATCTTCAGGCTCAACTTCTTTGGATTTGGACGGTTGGACAACCGGAGGTTGGACGTTTTCGGTTTTTCCGTTATTAATAGGAATTACCGGGTCCTTTGTCGCCTCGGTCTCACGGTCGACTACCTTAGGAGGAAGAGAAGACGAGGTAGTCTGAGCCGTGGGTCCATCGTATGAAACACCACTTCGAGTTGTGATTGCTTTCAAATCACCCCTCGGGTTAGCAATAGTATTACTCGGAAGAGAACTAGACGTCGACGGTTGATTCATTTGAAGAAAACTACTCATCATTTGCTTATGCTCATTCGTTTGTCGAGTCATGGTCGTGTCGATCTCTTTCTTAAGTTCAACCCTCATGTTGTTGATTTGATTTTGCATAGCTCGCATGCTAACATCGTTTGATTTTATATAATTTGAAAGCTCGGGAAAAGGTTGAACTTGTTGTGGTGGTTGATGATAAACTTGTTGTGGTGGAGGGACTTGATAATTTTGAGCTTGATTGAAAGTGGTTCCACGGTTTTGATTGTAACCTTGGTTTTGATAACCTTGGTTATTTTGAGGATAACGGTTTTGATGAGTTTGCACAGGTGGAAACCCGGGTGGCCCCATTTGGTTGTTTTGAGTACGAAAACCTTGGTTTTGATTGTAGTTTGCGGCGGCTACATTAGCATTGTAAACTTTGCCATCGGTGGCTTGACAATCATAATACGGATGGGGACCACCACAAATCACACATTTTTCAGTAACGGCTTTAACGGGCTCGGGTTTTTGGTTCTGAAGCTTAAACTCTTTCACCATACAACGGATAACATCGGTAAGCTCGGCCAATTCCGATGATTGGACCGACGAAGACGAAGGGGTAAAAGAAGTCACTTTCGAAACATTCGGTTTGTTACGAGAAGTCGGAACCTTAGATTTTTTCTCGATGATCGTTAAAATATCCCTTGGCGTACGATTCAAAATATTGCCACCGGCGGCTGCGTTTAAAGAATCTTGATCGTTTTGGGTCAAAGCGTTATAAAACGTGTCGATTTGGTGCAATTCGGAGAAACCATGGTGAGGACATTTTCGAAGAAGATCCTTAAAACGTTCCCATGCCTCACCAAAGTTCTCATCAAAACGTTGTTGAAAATTGGTTATATCATTTTTAAGATTGGTCGTTTTAGACGGAGGAAAGAAATGATTAACGNGCGTATGATTCAAGATATTGCCACCGTCGACTGCGTTTAAAGAATCTTGATCGTTTTGAGTCAAAGCATTATAAAACGTGTCGATTTGGTGTAATTCGGAGAAACCGTGGTGAGGACATTTTCGAAGAAGATCCTTAAAACGTTCCCATGCCTCACCAAAGTTCTCATCAAAACGTTGTTGAAAATTGGTTATATCATTCTTAAGATTAGCCGTTTTAGACGGAGGAAAGAAATGATTAACAAATTTTGAGACGAGTTCTTCCCATGTAGTGATGGAACGAGGGGGTTCTTTTTCGAGCCAAATCCGGGCTGCCCCCTCGAGTGAAAACGGGAATAACATCAACTTAATAGCATCGTGAGGGACATCCTTAAATTTCATGGTCGAGGTTAACTTATTGAACCAACGGATGTGCGCGTGAGGATCATCCCTCTCAAAACCGTGAAATTGGTTTGATGTGACAAGCGTACAATAAAACCAAATAACTCTCACAACCTTTCATACAAAGATTTTAATCTCGACCTTTCGCGATACTTTCCATTCACTCCTCGTTGGGAAATGACCCGGGAAATCACTTCCCGGTCTTAACAAATATCACTTTCACGAGTTTACGAGGTAATCTTTTTCCTAAAAGGTTTACTTGTATTTCTCCACGTCTTGTTGTCTCACGATAACATTGACCTCACGTTTGTTGATATTTTTGATATAATGTTTTGACACAAAAACACAACGAATCAAATGGTTTATTTTAAATAACTTTTTGTGTTTTTAAATTTAGTGTACGTTTTAGGATTTCCCGATACCTAATCATGTTTCCCGTAGTCTTTTAGGTAGTTTTTAGGATTGTCCTAGTATTCCGTTGTTCATTTTCCCATTTAGGTTGTTTTATTTTCATTTACGTTAATTAATTTCCATTTCCGTTATTTTAGTGTACAACAAAACCAAATAACTCTCACAACCTTTCATACTAAGATTTTAATCTCGACCTTTCGCGATACTTTCCATTCACTCCTCGTTGGGAAACGACCCGGAATCATTTGAAAGATAAGCATCGATCTCTTCCAAGATGAAATCACTTCCCTCAAACGGAGTGAGGGAAGGGGAAGAGTCGGAAACAATAGGTTGAGAAGAAGGAGTGGGATTGCCACTCGAAGCATCAAGAGAAAAACCGAGAAGTTCTTGAGAATACTCCTCCGAAACTTTATCAATAACATCAATTCGGTTAACGGACATGCAATCATCGGTGGAGGAGTATCTCGACGTTTGGTCTAAGTTAAACGTGACGGCTTCATTACCATTTCACAAGGTGATTTCTTCATCGTAAACATCAATCAAAGTACGACTGGTCCTTAGGAAACCTCTCCCGAGAATGAGAGGAACCCTTGGATCGGGATCAAAATCGACAATCACAAAATCGGCAGGGAAATGGAATTTTCCAACATTAACAATGACATCCTCGGCTATTCCAATGGGATGAGACGTAGATCGATCGGCGAGCTCTAGGGTCATGCACGTGGGAGTAGGATTGGGAAGAGATAATTTCTTCCACATCGATTTAGGCATAAGGTTAATGCTAGCACCAAGATCGGCCAAGGCGAAGCATTGAACCATCCCCGGAAAATTACACGGAATTAAGAACTTGCCGGGATCTCCAAGCTTTTCGGGAAGCTTCTTAAGGAGAACCGCGGAACAATTTTCATTCAAAGGCGTTTTCGTCATTTCAAACAATTGTTCTTTGTTATTCAACAAGTTTTTTATCATCGACGCAAATTTTGGCATCAAAACAACGGCATCCGTGAGACTCAAATCAAAGCGAAGATCTTGAAAGATTTTATAGAATTTTTCCTTTTGGTAGTTTATTGTCTCACGGTGCTTTTGATCGTTAAGTCGAGAAGGATAAGGAATTGACGGTTTCGGATTTTTCTTTGGAATCTCATTTTCGGGCTCAACTTCTTTGGATTTGGACGGTTGGACAACCGAAGGTTGGACGTTTTCGGTTCTTCCGTTATTAGTAGGAATTACCGGGTCCTTTGTAACCTCGGTCTCACGGTCAACTACCTTAGGAGGAAGAGAAGACGAGGTAGTCGGAGCCGTGGGTCCATCGTATGAAACACCACTTCGAGTTGTGATTGCTTTCAAATCACCCCTCGGGTTAGCAATAGTATTACTCGGAAGAGAACTAGAGGTCGACGGTTGATTCATTTGAAGAAAACTACTCATCATTTGCTTAAGCTCATTCATTTGTCGAGTCATGGTCGTGTCGATCTCTTTCTTAAGTTCAACCCTCATGTTGTTGATTTGATTTTGCATAGCTCGCATGCTAACATCGTTTGATTTTATATAATTTGAAAGCTCGGGAAAAGGTTGAACTTGTTGTGGTGGTTGATGATAAACTTGTTGTGGTGGAGGGACTTGATAATTTTGAGCTTGATTGAAAGTGGTTCCACGGTTTTGATTGTAACCTTGGTTTTGATAACCTTGGTTATTTTGAGGATAACGGTTTTGATGAGTTTGCACGGGTGGAAACCCGGGTGGCCCCATTTGGTTGTTTTGAGTACGAAAACCTTGGTTTTGATTGTAGTTTGCGGCGGCTACATTTGCATTGTAAACTTGGCCATCGGTGGCTTGACAATCATAATACGGATGGGGACCACCACAAATCACAAATTTTTCAGTAACGGCTTTAACGGGCTCAGGTTTTTGGTTCTGAAACTTAAACTCTTTCACCATACAACGGATAGCATCGGTAAGCTCGGCCAATTCCGATGATTGGACCGACGAAGAAGAAGGAGTAAAAGAAGTCACTTTCGAAACATTCGGTTTGTTACGAGAAGTCGGAACCTTAGATTTGTTCTCGATGATCGTTAAAATATCCCTTGGCATATGATTCAAGATATTGCCACCGGCGACTGCGTTTAAAGAATCTTGATCGTTTTGAGTCAAAGCATTATAAAACGTGTCGATTTGGTGTAATTCGGAGAAACCGTGGTGAGGACATTTTCGAAGAAGATCCTTAAAACGTTCCCATGCCTCACCAAAGTTCTCATCAAAACGTTGTTGAAAATTGGTTATATCATTCTTAAGATTAGTCGTTTTAGACGGAGGAAAGAAATGATTAACAAATTTTGAGACGAGTTCTTCCCATGTAGTGATGGAACGAGGGGGTTCTTTTTCGAGCCAAATCCGGGCTGCCCCTCGAGTGAAAACGGGAATAACATCAACTTAATAGCATCGTGATGGACATCCTTAAATTTCATGGTCGAGGTTAACTTATTGAACCAACGGATGTGCGCGTGAGGATCATCCCTCTCAAAACCATGAAATTGGTTTGATGTGACAAGTTGAATCAAATCGGTTTTAAGTTCAAAATTTTTGGAAAGTATCGGTGGTAAAACAATTGCATCTCCATATCCCTCGGTGGGACATTGAAGCAATTCTTGCATCGTACGTTGATCGGCCATCTCGGTGATGGTGATTCAACAAGAGTACGTAACTCGGGTACGTTAGCTCTTTTACGACGTCTACGATAGTGTTGAGTCGGTATGGTCGGAGAGTTAACGATTAATTTCGACCGTGAACGTGTGAGCATACACTAAAAAGAAACCAAAGTAAAAAGAAAAAGGAAAATAAGTTTGAAAAGAAAATCTTTTTGGTTTTTTAAAAAATTTTTGGACAAAAATTGAAATTACAATATTTTTTGGTTTTTATATTTTTAAGTTTTTAATTTTTTTTGTATTTTTAAATTTTAATAAAAGCGATAACTTCCAAAGGAAGGTTCTTCAAAACACAAATTAAAGAATGATCGACGAAATCTTAACAACGCCTCCCCGGCAGCAGCGCCATTGATGAAGGGTTTTGTGTGGTGTAAAGTGAACGAAGAGTTTGTACCGAAGGAACACTCGTGAAAGTAATTCCTCGGGTCGTAGTCCCAACGAGGGTTGAATTCAATCTTGTCGGTTCGGTTTCGTGAATCTTGTGAAGTGAATGAGGTTGAAAGATATATTTTGGTTTTTGATCACACTACAAACGAGAATAAATTGTAATAGAAATAGATTAAAACAAGATAAACGACTCAAAAGAAACAAACAAATAAAGCAAACATTTTAATATGAAAAAAAGATTTAGGTAAAAACGTAAATAAAAGTTGACACTACTAGTTTTAAAAAACAAACAAAAACAATTCTACAATTATGAGTGCGAAATAAAATTATCTAAATATTAAACGATAAAAGAAAAGATCACTTAAAAAGAAAATTATATTTTTGGCTTTTTGAAATTAATTTTTTTTTCAAATATTTTTTTTTATTTATTTTTTATTTTTTTTTGAAATGGAAATGATATAAAAACTTAATTAAAAGAAAATAAAAGAAATAAAAGAAATGACAAATTAATAGTGGCTAACTAGGAAATAAAAGACTTGTACGAAAATATTACTTGGTAAAGTTACTTGATAATAAAAATCCTTACTTGATAAATTTATAAAAATTTCGGCATAGTAATGTTTAGATTTTAAAAAGAAAAGACCTCACTCGATAAACGATGAGGTAATGATTATCATACTTGGTAATCTTGGCTTACTCGCCAAATAGAAACGATACTCGATAAAATGAAAATAATACTTGATAAAGAACAAGAAAACTAACTTGATAAAAGAAAATGCTCGATAAATAAATAAACTATACTCGATAGAAATTAACATATACTCGATATATTTAAATTCTACTTACTCGATAACTTTGACCAGACTAAGAAATAAATTAGTTACTCGATATTACTAACACATAATCGATATGTTGACATCATACTCGATATTTTAAAATCATACTCGATGAAACAGCAAATCATATTCGATGAAACAGAAGCATATTCGATGAAACAGAAGCAAAATCAACTTTAACTAATCTTTTTCGCTTAAACAATAGTATTTTCTAACTTTAATACTAACAAAACAATTTCACCATAAAGATTAACTAGCTTCACCAAATAAAGACAAGATTTAAATAGCTAAACGTAAAAAAAAAAAAAAAATAAAAAAAAAAATAAATTAGAGAGAGAAAGCTTAAAGAAAACACACAGTAAACATAAAAATTACATTAACTCCTAAAAAACTAACCCCCCCCCCCTCTCAAATGAGGTATAATGTGCTATTTATAGGCTAGGGGCTAGGGCTTCTCTAATCTTTGACATTGTTGCATAACTAGCCTCTAGACCTTTACAAAACATGAAATTTTAACTTAAAATATTTAAGAACGTAGCTTATGCAACTAAATGCTAAACGCAACGGTCTAGTACGATCCTAATGCGTGTCTTGTAACTTGGAGGATTCGAGTAGACTTTTCTTCCGAAGTTCTTCAAAGGATAAAATTGACAACTTGTGAAACTTGGAGGATTTTTCTTGTCAATATCTTCAAATTTCAACTAAAGGTCTCTTTTGTTATTCTTCGAGTCTCTATGGATTCTTTTGTCATTATTGGGCTTTTCTTGGATAGATTTCTTCCTAGGCTTAGGCTTTTGATGCTTTTCCACATCTCGTGCTCGTTTTAGGCTTTTTGGTTGATTTTGTTGCTTTTTATGAGATATCCTTTCCTGCACAATCACAAACACAAAAAACACAATATCTTTGGCATTTATCGTTAGTTTTTGGTCATTTTGGTCCCTAAACTAAGGTCAAAAGTATGTGTGAATAACACATACCAAAATCCCCCAGACTAAGGTATTGCGTGTCCTCACGCAATGTAATCACATCACGCTTTTGAGATAAACAATTTCACCACTCTTTTTACTAACTTTGAAAAGTAGTAAAGCTGTTCAAAAGAGATACAAAATCATTTATTCCCTAAAACGCCCCGTTATTCTATTTTATTCCATATACTAATTTTACTTTACTATTATTTTGTATTTTCCACACTTTATTATTGGTGATGGTATGCCTACTTTCATTATTTTGCAATAATTTTTTGGGTCAAAAAGTAGGAACACGACTCATGGAGAAGTGACCATACGGATAAAGTTCGTCATCCTTGATTTTTCACTAGTCTCAAACTAAGCGTAAAAACGAAATCATTGTTTAGATACAAGCTAGATGCTAACGCTACTCATGGAAGTTACTTGTGAAACCCCTTGTTCCCATTTTCCTATTGATTTGGTTTCTACTTATTTTATTTTCGTGAGAGAAATAATTTCTTCATAAACATCTCGTTTTCATAGTTATTAGTCCGATAAAGATACTAAATTAGGACGCTAAGTAGTTAGTGTCCTTCTCTCGAGAACCGTTGCAATGAAAATGAGGTCCACATCAAGGTTTTATTACATTGACTTTACTTCAACTCATATCGACGATTGTCGAAACTTTCACATACGCATAGACGCTAGTTGCGGAGTACCTTCACGTGCACATCATACGCCCAGTCTAGGACCGTCCACATGCACATCACGTGCCAACAACTTTTGTTTTTAACATTTAAGCATTCACTCTTGAACCACAACATGATTTTTTTTTTTTTTTTATTTACATAAACATCATAATGGAACTTCACGGGTAGCTCCAAAACCACACATAACTATTTTCGCTTTAGTAACTTTTAGACTCCGGACCTTCACGGTTTAAGTCCAAGACCTACCACCTTTAGAAGCAGGATCCAAGGTCCGATCTCAATCCGAAGCCTTAAAGCACTTTAGCATTACATTGACTTATTACGGGACCTTGATGTGTACCTAATTTTCAAAGCAAGGATTCTTTTAAGAAGAACAAGAACTAGTCATCGGCAAAACCTAATATCTTTAATTATTTTCACAAATATGGGGTGACGTATTTGGTGGGAACAAAAAGACACAAGTACCCTTTATGAGCTTTAAAGAGAACCAACTACTCTATGCTTAGCATCTAACTTCTAAGTAAACTCTATCATTTCTCGTTCTCCGCATTTTGAAAATCTCAAATAATGAGATCCGCGGATGCTTAGCCGATAATCAAGCCACGCATATATAAAGTCAAGTACGGGAGCCGACAAAAGAGTAGCTCCTTGTGTACAAGACTAGCAAAAGCTTTTGTGATCATCATTGGTTAAGGGAACAAGCTAGGGCTCAACACGCCCGGATCAAGTCAAAATTTTATTCCTACTCTCGCCAGCGGAAAGTCAAACATGGTGTCAAAACACTTATTATATTTTTGCACAACTTTTCAACTTTTTCTCATTTTTTTTTGTACTTTTTCACAACATTTTCTTCATTTTTCTTTGAAATGTTTCAAAATTTTCAGTTTTTTTTTTTTTTTTTTTTTTTTTTTTTTTTTTTTTTTTTTTTTTTTTTTTTTTTTTTTTTTTTTTTTTTTTTTTTTTTTTTTNACAACGAAAACACAAGAATGGAAGAGGTCGCCCTCCTCACGTTACTTATTAGAAAATAAAAAGATAAATGGATAAGCATGGGGTGCCTCCCACGAAGCGCTTTGTTTTTGGTTACCGAGTCACGTAGCTTGACTCGATCCCCGCATTCAATTGTCCATGGGGAAATTTTGGAGATCCGGGACTACCATGGATGGTAAGTCCTCTCCGAAATAGTGTTTTAAACGATGACCATTCACCTTAAAATTGGGACCATCGTGTGGAGACAACTCGACGGTGCCATAAGCAAAAACTTTTGAAATGGTGAACGGTCCTGACCAATGGGTTTTTAGCTTTCCAGAAAAAATCTTCAACCGAGAGTTAAAAAGAAGGACACAATCACCAACGTTAAAAATGCGATTTTTAATTTTAGAGTCATGAATTTTCTTTGTTTTCTCTTTATAGATTAAAGAATTTTCATACGCTTGATCACGAAGTTCATTTAGTTCATTTAATTGGATTCTACGGTGATGGCCCGCGGTTTTTAAATCAAAGTTTGCATGTTTTAAGGCCCAATAGGCCTTGTGCTCAAGCTCAATGGGGAGATGACATGCTTTTCCATACACCAACTTATAAGGAGTACACCCAATCGGGGTTTTGTAAGCGGTGCGGAAAGCCCAAAGTGCATCATCAAATTTGTCCGCCCATGAGGCACGATGTTCACCTACGGTCCTTTCTAAAATCCTTTTTAAACCACGATTAGACACCTCAACCTTGACCGCTCGTTTGCGGATGATACGCGGTACTAAGACGATGGGTAACTCCATACTTAAGCATAACTTTGGCGAATTGGTCATTACAAAAATGAGTACCGCGATTACTAATAATAGCACGAGGTGTCCCGAATCGGGCAAACAAACTTTTCAAAATTTTAACAACTACTCGGGCGTCATTGGTGGGTAGCGCCTTCGCTTCAACCCATTTGGACAAGTAATCGACAACCACGAGTATATACTTATTCCCTCGTGAAGATGGGAATGGGCCCATAAAGTCTATACCCCAGACGTCAAAGATTTCACATACTTGAATAGAATTTTGAGGCATCTCATCTCGTTGTGAAATTTTGCCTTGACGCTGGCAAGAATCACAAGACTTCACTAAGTCTTGTGCATCCCGGTATATTGTCGGCCAAAAGAAGCCGGAGTCAAACACTTTCCTGGCGGTATAATTGGCACCATGATGTCCCCCCGTGGGTCCACTGTGGCATGCCATAAGTATGTCATTGGCTTCCTTGCCATGAACACACCGCCTTATAACTTGGTCGGCACAAACTTTAAACAAATAGGGGCCGTCCCAATAATAGTGCTTAACGTCCTTAAAGAATTTCTTCCTTTGTTGGGACGACATCCCTTTTCGAACGAAATTCCCCGCATGATAATTCGCAAAGTCGGCGAACCATGGGGTACTTGGGTCATGAGATAAACTCCCAAGTGTCTCGAGAGGAAATGACTCATTAATATCCTTTTTCTCGAGAACACTTTGATGGGGATTTTCAAGTCTAGACAAATGGTCGGCGACTAGGTTCTCTGCTCCTTTCTTGTCTCGAATTTCGACTTTGAATTCTTGAAGTAGGAGAACCCACCGCATCAATCTTGGCTTAGCGTCTTGCTTTGCCATTAGGTATTTTAGGGCCGAATGATCCGTATACACTATGCACTTTTTCAAAAGGAGATAAGGTCTAAACTTTTCAAAAGCATAAATGACGGTTAACATTTCTTTTTCAGTAGTTGTGTAATGAAATTGAGCATTGGTCATGGTCTTACTAGCATAGTGTATCGGCTGAAAATATTTAGTCTTTCGTTGCCCCAAGACCGCCCCAATAGCATAATCGCTAGCATCGCACATAAGCTCAAAAGGCAAGTCCCAATCGGGGGCAACTAAAACCGGAGCCTCCGTTAACTTCTTCTTAAGGATATTAAAAGCTTCAACACATTCATTTGAGAAGAAGAACGGGGCATCTTTTTCAAGTAAATGGGTCAGAGGTCGGGCTATCTTAGAAAAGTCTTGAATAAATCGTCTATAGAAGCCGGCATGACCGAGGAAACTTCGGATTCCCTTAACGGTCGTGGGATGAGGTAGTTTTGCAATCACATCGACTTTAGCTCTATCAACCTCAATCCCGGCTTTGGAAATCTTATGGCCGAGGACAATGCCCTCTTTAACCATGAAATGACATTTCTCCCAATTTAGAACCAAGTTGGTGTCTTCACACCGTTTTAGCATTTTTTTCTAAATGGGAGAGGCAATTGGTAAAAGAATTTCCATAGACCGAGAAGTCATCCATGAATACTTCCATAGTCTTCTCGATCATGTCATGGAAAATAGCCATCATGCACCTTTGGAACGTGCCTGGAGCATTGCATAAGCCAAAGGGCATACGTCGATAAGCAAACATCCCATAAGGGCAAGTAAAGGTGGTCTTTTCTTGATCGGGAGGGTCAATGGGCATTTGAAAGTAACCGGAAAAACCATAAAGAAAACAATAGAACTCATTTCCCGCTAGACATTCGAGCATTTGGTCCATAAAAGGAAGTGGGAAATGGTCCTTTCGAGTCGCTTCATTAAGCTTTCGGTAGTCGATACACACTCTCCATCCCGTGATGAGACGTGTGGGAATAAGCTCATTATCATCATTAGTAACGACGGTCACACCGCCTTTTTTCGGAACACAATGGACCGGGCTAACCCATGAGCTATCGGTGTCCAAGTTAAACGTGACGGCTTCATTACCATTTCACAACGTGATTTATTCATCGTAAACATCAATCAAAGTACGACCGGTCCTCAGGAAACCTCTCCAGAGAATGAGAGGAACCCTTGGATCGGGATCAAAATCGACAATCACAAAATCGGCAGGGAAATGGAATTTTCCAACATTAACAATGACATCCTCGGCTATTCCAATGGGATGAGACGTAGATCGATCGGCGAGCTCGAGGGTCATGCACGTGGGAGTAGGATCGGGAAGAGATAATTTCTTCCACATCGATTTAGGCATAAGGTTAATGCTAGCACCAAGATCGGTGATGAGACGAAAAATGTTACGTTTTTAGGGGTCCGTTTGAGTCCTAATTCGTATATTATTGGANAAATATTTAAGAACGTAGCTTATGCAACTAAATGCTCAACGCAACGGTCTAGTACGATCCTAATGCGTGTCTTGTAACTTGGAGGATTCGAGTAGACTTTTCTTCCGAAGTTCTTCAAAGGATAAAATTGACAACTTGTGAAACTTGGAGGATTTTTCTTGTCAATATCTTCAAATTTCAACTAAAGGTCTCTTTTGTTATTCTTTGAGTCTCTATGGATTCTTTTGTCATTATTGGGCTTTTCTTGGATAGATTTCTTCCTAGGCTTCGGCTTTTGACGCTTTTCCACATCTCGTGCTCGTTTTAGGCTTTTTGGTTGATTTTGTTGCTTTTTATGAGATATCCTTTCCTGCACAATCACAAACACAAAAAAACACAATATCTTTGGCATTTATCGTTAGTTTTTGGTCATTTTGGTCCCTAAACTAAGGTCAAAAGTATGTGTAAAATAACACATACCACTTTAGAAGTTGTATTGCTTAATTTTAAGTATTTCTATTAATAGTAGGCCTTCCTCAATTATAAGATAGTTAGATAATAGTCTGAAAAATTATGGGTTCTACCGGTACGCGTTGTGTGCGGTTTTCACGTTTTGCAAGATAACTTCTCGTTAATAGACCGAGGTGAACGAAATTGTTCAGAAAGTAATAATTCGTAACAGAGTGAATTATTTAACTTGGAAAAATTACTGGTTAACTACCGATTACAATAATTGTTTTACGTTACAGTAAAAGTCAAATAGTCAAAAGTCAAAGGGTAAAATAGTCATTTTACCTTGTGAAAATTTATGGGTTGCTACACATCCTAAAAAAGAAAGATAAGCCTTTACAATAGGTGAAATTGGAATGTTAAAAGTTAAATATTCATTATCCTTACACATCGAAATTATCCATTAAAGTTCTCAATATTCTTCAAGATGTAGCTAATAACTTACTTCAATGCAACTTATCAATTTTCGTTGTTAAATCCATCATCTACTATTAATTAATTATCAAAATGGGCTAACCAAGAGGGCATCCAAAACATGTGAAATGGACATAATAATACCAGGATGAGGAATATGGGAGAAACCAACAAACCACGTATGGTGTGGTTAATACGACGCTTAGCTTTACTATGTTTAAAATTGAAACATCTTTTAACTTGTAGATTTAAGAGTGTTTAGTCACTATTTTCGACCATTTTATTCACATTGCTAACACCAAACTTCTCTTAGCAAGCATCATAAAGAACTTTATATCGATTTCTCTCATCATCCTTAGCCTAGTATTAGTATCTACAGATAATGTGTGGGTAAATAAAATGGAATAGCTGAGTTACTTGGATAAGTTGCGTGTTATTTACATGGCTTTTAAAGATAACAATAGGTACGTGAGAATATATCAGTTATGTTTGTTAAAATTGTCTGTCGTAATTGTTAAACTTATTATGCAACCCCTCCGTTAACCTGACTAATGGATTTGAAGATATGACGAGAAATGAAAGGTTTGTGTTAGTGGATCCGAAATTCAAGAAAATAAAAATTGGCTACCACAATAGTTGTGGAATGAAACGTTAAGGTTAAATAACCCCATGCTAGCTAGTTTGTGTTCCCTCAACCATAGTTGTTTATCAGACATGAATGAGTATGATACAAGGGTGAAGTATGTAGAATATGTACTTTGAAACTTCAGGCAAGATAGAAAAACTAATGTTTCTCGGACTTGTGTTATGCTCATTCATCTCCAACTACGCGTTTGCAACGACATTGTAAAAGCTTATGTAAGGAAGAAGTGCAAAGAAGAAATGTGACAATCAATATCCTAAAATTATTAATTTCAATTGTTTTTTCTAATATATACACATTTTATTATTTTAATTTATTTTAGTAATCTATATACATTAATTATATTTGTACTCTCGTATTAATTTATGAGGTCTCTTTCTCTTTATCATCTACTCTCACTCTCTCCCTTTATATATGTTGGGATTTATATACTGAACAATAGTTATAAACATATAATTACACATCGTATAAAGGTCCCAATAGGGATGGCAAAAAAACCTAAACCCTACGAGGAGACCCGAAACCCGAAACTTTTGGGGCGGGGCGGGGCATACTTATCGGGTTACGGGGCAGGTTTCGGGGCATTAATGGGGATTTTTATTGGGTTTAGGGCGGGGATGAGGCTCAACATCCCCGCCCCGAAACTTATATATACATACAAATATATCTATTAAACATATAGTATTGCGTTGGCATTAACCCAATGTTCAATATTTGTAAGATTGAAAATTGTGATTATAAAATTGTTTCGTGTCATAATATTCTATAAAAGTTGATTTAAGACGTGAGTAGCTTATCATTTTTTATATTTAATATTGTTGTTGAAAGCTTAATAAGGCTAGTACTTAATTTATTAATAATGACATCTCGATTTTTCAAGTTATTACATAAAATTATATTGTTTATAGTGTAAACACAATACTAAACGGGAAAAGACATGAGTTTGGTGGAACATCGCGCCCAAAGAATACAACCTGATAAGATCCCAAATGGGGTACGGGGCGGGTTTGGAGGAGCATTTGGCCCCAACGGGGCGCCCCGATAAGATCCCCAATGGGGATTGGGGCGGGTTTGCCAATGTTTTTGTAATCGGGTTTGGGGATAGCCACCCCGCCCCACCCCAAACCCGCCCCATTGCTATTCCCAGTCCCAAGTTGGATCCGTATGATGTATATAGATTAAATAATAACTACGTTATTTGCCTCTTGTAGCGTAATTGGATGAACTAACGGAGCAAAAAACGGATCTTGTTCTTTCCTTGGACACCTACGAAAAAGCCTTAATCACCAAAGTAGGTGTTCTTTATAGCTAGTCCACACTACACGTCCTTGTGTATTACCCGAATGCTAGTTCCTTGATTTCACGATCTAAGCTCGAACAACCTTCATGCTAGCTTTATGAAAATCAACCAAGTGAAAGAACCCTAAAGCGTTGTTTGATTGATTGGTTATGAGGGAAAAGAGGAATAGATTTGTGTGTGTTATTTGTTTTCCATCATCTCAAAGATTATGTCTTACATAATCCTTATATAACACAAACTAAACTTGGTGAACAAGTTTGGGCTTCTCTTCTCCTTTTTTCCCGATTGCCGGTCATTCCGAAGGAAATATGGGCTTCCATATTGTTTTGGGTTAAGTCCATTTAACATGTACATTATGTGTTAAAAAGTAAGCTTTTAGTTAGTTAATGCGTCTAGTGGATTAATTAACGACCGTTAAGTGATTCGTGAATTATTAACTAATATATTTAATATGTTTACTATAAATATATTAAATATATTAGTATTGGTAATACCTCAGTGTATACGTGCGTGAGCCTAAAGGCTCACGTATTTCTAGTCGTATAATTATTTAATATGGTATGATAACTTCACAATAGCTTCCACTTGCGAATGTCATAATCATAAGTAATTGTACTAGCAAAGGTTAGCGTCTAGCACCACGTCAATGCTCCTAGAAATACCTGCGTGCGATTTCGTAAACGTCTCAGTGTAAATTATTACTAATCATCCGTTTGTTTCAAATAATTGTTAAACTATGGATATGGATCAAAGTGTTTCTTGATATAGATATTAAACAAGATTAACAAATGTAAACAAGATTCATCTTGACTTACTTTGGGCACGGCCATGAAAACATCCAATCAATTCATCAGGGGCCAGTAGTATCTAACTCCAGGAACATGTGGAGAAACAAATTCTCTTTTGACTGCTCGTGTCATTCATGCGCTTTGCATCACTTCTGGAAAATCCTTTATAACTTCCTTATTCAGGACAACATTTAACTATATCAAGAAATGATATTCCATACATGCAAGACCTACTTGCATCTCAAGTCTGAGGACGAGTAAAAATACAACAACTTGCGAGATTCCACATAACGACATCGATACATAAAGTGAATACACGTAGGTTGGAGTAGTCCAATATTCATAGCTAGTGAATAACATATGAGTTTGGCGGAAACATCATTTAATATTCATCCATGACGAATATTACCAATCACTCACATTTTCCTTAATTTACCAATATTCCCATATTGTTGATTGATCATGGACAATTTAGAATAAATAGATTATTCATAGATTAAACATGCAAATATAGAACAAAGTACTATATATGAAAATGATCATACCCGATATATCAATTCATTATTTTAGTAACAGCTGCTTACAGTTCTATTATCCAAACAAGGGGTAGGAACCCGCCGCGCTTCGGCGGGGGCCTTTGCCATTTGTTTTGATTACTGTAAGTGCAGAAAGGAATGGTAGTCATAGGAAAGGCTGCATTTATATTATGGCCGTTTGTCATTACAAAAGATTGCATGTTTAAGGCCTATTGGCTGGAAACATGTGACAGTCTAATAGATAGGTGGCTGCCATACATATTACAGTACATACATCCATTACAGCACATACATCCAAGATTCCTAGCGGTTACTGTACATATTAGAGGAACACGATGGTGTTAGGTCAAATCGCATCTTCTAATGCTTCTGCGAACAAAACAACACATTCAATATATACACACATGAAATAAAAAAACTAACAAAAAAGAAAGCAGTTTGGGACTTGTAATGGAAATGTTTAAAGCCTAATGCAACCTGCCTGTATACGGGCATTCAAAACTGATAAGCAGTTTTAACAAATAATGCTAAATACATCCTATTAGGCCACGACAAAGCTATTAGTAAAAAAATTTCCAAAAGCTATTGCTAATTTGCTACGCTGGATTATTTCATTACTTCAAGTCAGTTTGTAAGCATGTATCCTTTAATCAAAATACGCAATCAATATCCGATTTTGCATGTTGCTTCCAAAACCAAATTCCAAACGCATTATGGGCAACAATTCACTATGCATATTTACTTTTACCATAAAACTTTATAAACCTATCAAACAAACGATTCGTAAAAATCATAACTTTAATTCTTGACCTTCAATTCTAATGCATACTATACATACTTGATTTATACACATATCAACTCAGACATCTGTAAAAAGAAAATCATATGGTTCAAGATATATGGTCTTGAATCATTGATCTATTCCTACTTGAAATTAGCATGCCAAATAATCTATCAGGAGAAAAATAGGAGAAGTATATACAACCTGAACCATAAGCAACACCGTTGTAATGCAAAGGTTAATGATTTTTCAGGAGGTTGTTGTGTATCAGCTGGTTGCACTTGCCCATCCACTTGTTATGACTAATCAGAATACACCGCAACACATCAAAATAAAAACCCCATATAAACACAAACTACGGCAAAAAAAAATCAAAAAATAAGTATAATTAAAATTAAAAAGTTCATCCAAAATTATACACAAACCCACAAAATTAAACCATATACCTTCAATTATGCACCCTCATAGCCTCATACCGCAAATCAAAATATTACCACCTGACGGCTTCTCGTATCAAGTTCTTTAGCTATATAAAACCCTTGGCTCGGGTGACTTCTTTTTACTATGTAAGCAAACTGAAGCTTCCAGTTGGAAGTGATTATAATATTAGTGGATGCAATGAACTTAAGGACTTCAAATTGCATACGCTACTAACAGTCTAGCACATAGCAACATCTTAAATGTTACATCAAACTAACCACAAATGGCCAATCCATATATGATGATGATTAAGAGAATAAATGGCCATAAGAATATCCAAGTAATGATGGTGAAATTTGCCGTTTAAAGTGTTGGAAAAAAACACGTATTTGGTGCAGTAATCATGGTCCACAAAATTCCTGTATTTTATGAATCTAAAATTTTAAGGGGGCTTTAAACATTTGGCAAATCAGATGTTATTGTGTTAATATTACACGAAACTTAAAACTATTAAAACGTAGTTTACCTGACAAACTGAAAAGATGGCAACAGCCTGACACGGATCCAATTATCCCACCTTAAAATAAAACAGAAAGAAGACGTTTTCAATGATCATTATATTCGATATTTCATTTTCTAGGTCCTGAACTAATTTATGAGAAAATTGCCAAACCTTCCCATCAGGATTGTAAGAGACAGCAGTGACAATTTCGCGTATGTTTGTCCAATCAACAACCTCGGACGAACCAATAGACCATATCCGAACCTCTCCATCAATGGAGCCATCACAAAACACTTGTGTGGTTTAGATTACGCGGCGAGTGTGTGGTTTGTGTTTGACGGTGCCATGAGAGAGAGAGAGAAGAGATAGAAAACCCTTTTTTGTTAGATATGATATTCATAAGAGTCAACACTGAGATTATCTGTTTGCGGTTTGATGAATCACTGATGTTTGAGAGAGAAGAAAGACACGTATCAGGGAATGAGGGAAAGAGAGACACGTATGAAAGGTTGAGGGAGGACTCAGCTGGTTCTGTAGATAGTACTGTTTGTTGATGTTTTAATCGTTTTTCTTATGGGCCAAGGTTAAACAAAAGTGATGGGCTAACTAATATTATAACCGAGACTTGGAAATGATTTTATAATAAAATACGCGAAATAGTATTATAATAGAAACTGGGAATTCGGTCGAGCGACAATGATATATACTCCATACTCGCACACTCTCGGGCTCGGTTAGACATTTGGGAGATAATCCAAGGGTTAAATATGTAACATACTAAAACAACTAGAAAGTGTGCTGACCGCTTCCTAGTACTGTTATTATCAGAAGTCAAAGGAGACTTTGATGTGATTGAAGAAAGAACAAAAAAAAAAAAAAAAAAAAAAAAAAAACCCCACCCAGTTTCAGAATTAAATATATATATAGATCTGATTCATATTGAGCATTTGGGTTTTATAAAAAAAATGCCGGTGGCTGCTTCGGCTATCTATTTTCTCAATCTTCGTGGAGATGTTCTCATTAATCGTCTCTACCGTGATGATGTTGGGTAATATATTATTTTTCTTTCTTATCTTTTTTTTATTTTTATTATTATTATTATTATTATTTTTTTTTAGTTATTTTCAACGTGTAAGTTTAGAGGCTGTTATTTGTTGTTTAGTGTTTAACTCATGGAAATTATTATTGAGTTCCTAAATGGTTATATTTAACTGGTGATTTGTTGCAAAGGTTTGACTTAGCTTAGGTTTGTAGATGCTTGTGTGGCCTTATGTTTTCTACTTTGATTTTGAGACCAACCATTTGTTGTCATTTAGGTAACTTTTTCGAGTGTGTTTTGTTGTTGAAAATTTTCTTTAATTCTTTAATCTCGATTTTTTAGAAAACGGGAGGGGCTTTTGTCTCAAGCGACGTGTTGGCAATTTAGAAAGTGTGTTTTAATGCTTTTGCATTCTTCATTTCAGAGAAATGAAAAGTATAAACTTAAGAAGTTGAGTTTCTATTTCCAAGATAGCTTTATCATCATTTTGAACACGTTGTCAAATATTTGTTTTCAAATTTTCATGTTTTTCGCTATTAAGCGCACCCTTAGGGTGCGTTTAGTTGTAGAAAAATTTCTTTAATTTTCTATTTCAATTTCGTTAGAAACAGAGAAGGGGTTTTATCCCTGGAAATGTGCTATAAATTTAGAGAACGCGTTTAGATGATATTTTTTAGAAAATTGAAAAATGCAAAGGGGATGTGAAAAAATGGAAGGAAAAATATAGGAAAGAGTAAAGAGCTCTTTCCTAAATTCTAGTTACATTTTGCAAAATGAGATTTTTATTCTCTTAGAAAAATTTCTAAAAAATGTGTGACTAAACGGATTTTCAGTTTTTTCATTTTCTAATGAAAAATTTCCTGGAAAAATGGAGTTTTTTTCACCAACTAAACGCACCCTAAGTTTTCCACTTTGAGTTTGAGACCGACAAGTATTGGGTATTCTGGTAATTCTTTTGGAGTCTCTTTGGGAATTAAGTATTTGCTAAGTCGTTACTAGGTGCAACTTTCATCTGTGCTTTTCAATTTGGGTCTGGTATTCCGATTTTGACAGTTTTCTCATCCTTGGTGAGAGCTACATCCGATGCTGGACAAATCTTATGCTAGTTCCGCCCCTTTTGGCCATTAAACAAATATACTGCAAACTAAGATAAGAAAGGAGTATCTTTCATTGCTGAGTTAGACTAGTTTTCAATGGCGTGAATCATTAAACAAATATACTAGAGGCATTAGGTCTCTCCTATGGTGTTACTGAAAACCCTTGCTTTGTTGCAACTGTCCTTTTAGTATATTTTGATCAGTATGTTATTGTCCTAAGTTCCAAAGGCATATAACAATTGTGCATTGTTTCTCTCTAGTAGAAAAACTAAGTAACTACTTAGTAGTGCTCGTATTCATTCTCTTGATGTGTTCATATTCTTAATTTAATTTCTATGTTTCTTGTTTTTAAAGCCACATCTGAAATTTATCGAATAGGATTGATAAATGTTTTGTAACCTCTTTTCTACCAACATATTTTGCTGCACATTACTTTTTATTATAACGTATAATTTAGTCCTATTGTGTCTTCCCCAAACATATGTTGAAATATATCATGCTTAGAGATGATTAGACCTAAGTTAATCTTTTTAATTTTGACTGACATTTGATTTTTCAATTTCATAGCTATTATTAGCATCTTGCTTGTCAATCATGTTAAGTTTTTGGATTTCACATCTTATTTAGTGTATCAGTTTGCAATTTTTGATTTGATCTCAATGTGTTACTCTCATTAAACATGGCCTCACTTCTACAAGTGAGCAAGTCCGGCACAAGCCATACGAGTAGTAAATTTGCTGTTGATAAGAATTGAAACTCAAGTTCAGGCTTCCTTTCTTGATTCAACTTGTTCAAGTTGGATGCATAGAAACATATAATTCGCTAGTAACGCCAGGAATTGCAATCCAGTTCGCATGTTCCCAATTGTGTTACGATGCAGTCGGGATCGAGGAAATTAACATTCCAGGGTTTGGTATCCAATCTTTATGGCAGAAACTTTAATATGTGAATGACTATTGGTTATGACTTGTAAAAATTTAATAATTAAGTATCAATTTAGTTTATGTTAAAAAAATGTTTGGATTTATTTAAAAAGTTAAAAAATATAGTTTTGGTTACTGGTTACATGGTACCGAATTTTAGATAACTAGCGAACCGCGATCTCGCACAAGAACAATCCCCGTTCCACGTGACTATGGTTGGATGCGAATCCTTATGATTTGATAAACCTTTCGAACATATAAGACCTATACATCCTTTTTCCAACGAACTAATTTGTAAAATGTCATTGTAGTTTGCAACCGAACATGACACATAGGCTCATAGCTTCAGCCTTCAGCTTTCCATCGTGTGTTTGCATCATGTTTATCGGTAACAGGGGCTTGTGTGATTAACAGATCACCTGTATTTAATATCAGCATTGACCAGTTGCTATCTTAATGGAGATTTAAAACTAAATAATAGTCTGGGTACTGCCTTGTCATCCTTTCACTGACCAAAAAGCATGGCGTTCTTTTTGTTGCGGGGTAAATGATGATTGCCTTGTAAGTTGTAACTCTTTGCAATCCCATGTCCAAAATGTCATATATAGGTTGAAATGGCGGTTTTCTAATATTGGATGCCCAAATTCACTCCAAAGGAAAGGTTAGTTGCACTATACACCTAAATCAGTTTAGTGCCACCTTAAAGGCTTTGTCAATTGTGTAATGGACAGTGATACAAACTATTTGTTTTTGAATGGCGATTTTATTGAACTAGCAAGATGCTATATTACAAACAAGTTTTACAATCCAGGAAAAGGAAAAAGTTTTGATGTCATCCATGAGGGTATCTTTCCGTGGTGGCTTTTCGTTGAAGCAAATCTTGTGGTAGCACCAAATTACCCAAACAGTAGTTAGAAGCTTAGAATAACCCCATCCAGAAAGCTTTTAATCAAAGCAGGAAGGTTTGCTGAATCAGCCCATGTTATCAGGTCCATAAGGGTATTAGGCACATTATCCAGTTTCCACCATTTAAAAACTGAACTCCATAGTTCAGAAGCCAAATTGCAGTGGCCCTTATAGTGATACAAGCTATAAGGTGACTAGATGAATGCATACCATCTATTAATAAGTAAACTTTAAAAGTGCATTGGAACAATGAATATAGTCTTCGCATTATCTAGGAACGTCTCCACCATTCTCTCATCGGTTCAGTCATGCATCTACATTTCTTTATTGTTTCTTTATCTTTTATTCAGTGTGCAGCTCTTTAATTTTTTTAATCCTCCCCTTTTGGCTTATATAGTGGAGTAATGCGAGTGTATGTTTATATACACCTCTAAATCTCTAATAGGTTTTGGCTCAGAGTTTATAGCTCCCATAACAATGTAACTTTTTTTATGCATGATGTGCAAGTCATTAGTGCAGTGATGCTGAGATTTTGTGTTGTTAGCTCTTATTCAATTTGAAAAATCAAATCTAGATTATATACAAGAGGAGTTACAGCTGCTATGTGCTGTATATGTGTTTAGAGTTGTAATTAATCTAGGTTATAAGTATGTAGCCTGATGTGTGTGTATATAAATTTTTACGCAGCATTTCATAGTTCATACCCAATTTTGTTGAATGTGAGCTTATGTTAGCTGTATTTAATATCTCATGTTTATCGTCAATGGCTAGATTTATTCATCTGATGGCATATAGTAAATAAAGGAGTTGATGTAGTGTATATGAACCTTCTGGGGCCATTAGCATGAGTTGTCGCTGTTTGCTACAACTATGACTTTTGGTAGTGCTGGACAGGTATAGCTAATATAGAGTGTTGCATGCTTACATGATTAATTGTTGTAATCATGAGAAGCGATACACGTGTATTTAATTTTCATTTTGATTCATACTCTTTAGCAGCTTCTAATTATTTATTTCTACATTTAACAACCAACTCGGAGTAACTTGATAAAGTCATGCATTTCTAGGTCACTGAACTCTGATACTGTGATACATATGTTTTTGTCTACAGTCATCCCCATAAGGCCATAAAGCCTTCGATTTTCTTACATGGCATATGAAATTTCTTGCCTGATCAAGGAAATAGCTATTATGTTGCAAACGGGAACCATTTTAGTTTCACAGAACAAACATGTGTAATTGAACTTTAACACTTTTAATTGTTTTATAACTCTATTTATTTTTTATATTTACACCGTTTAGGGGAAATATGGTGGATGCCTTTAGAATGCACATAATGCAAACAAAGGAACTAGGCACATGTCCTGTGAAGCAGATTGGAGGTTGCTCTTTCTTCTATATGAGAATTAGCAATGTCTATATCGTGGTTGTTGTCAGCAGCAATGCCAATGTAGCGTGCGCGTTCAAGTTTGTTGTGGAGGTAATGCAAAATCTGCTTATTCTATTTAAATGATACTTAAGTGAGTTATCCACAGTGTTGATTACACTGTGTGCTAACTGTGAGTTTTTAGGTAGTACAAGTTCATAATTGATGGTTTTTCGATTGTGTTTGCAACTAAAACAAGTGAGGTATGCCAGAGAATGCTTCATCTAACTTAATTACAAGATTAAATGTGATCTTTTTGAATGATAGATATGAGCTTACAATACTTATGCACCTTAATGTTCATCGACATGCTTTATTATTTAGCACTAAATATGTATCCAAGACTTCTAGTCAGGTTGAGCGGCACTTTTGAATTTCTGGTTACTAAATGGATATGAACGTTTGTAATAACAATTGGAGATTGGTACATTGAATGGAGTAATCTTGACCCAACATGTATTACCTAATCGATAATTGATAACATTATCATCTGTTCTTATAAGACACAATTAAAGATCAGTGTGTGCATCAAAATGGCCAAAAAGAACTTGCAGGTTGACAAATTGGGAAGGTTTGGTAAGATGGTTCATTAACCGTGTATTAAGGAACACTAATATTATCATAAAAATTCACCAAATCATCTTTAAGTGTGCTTTTATGTTCATAGTTGTCAATAGCGACGATAGCGGTCGCTATCGCGCGCTACGTAGCAAAGCGGTCATCAGCCGCTATTATCATTTAGCGACAAAATAGCGAAACGGTGGTTCAGGTGGAGGTGCAGTGGCGGCGCGTCACGGTGGTTCAGGTGACGAGGTTTTCAGGGTTTGTTCGGAATTTAATGGTGATTACAGTGGTGTCGGAGGTGAGACCCCACTCGCCGGAAAAATGGCTAGATCTAGCTTTTTTACGGCGAACTGTGGCGGTGTTTGAGCGGCTGCTATAAGTGGTAAGTAACTCTAGAAGAGAGGCTGGGTAATATAAAGAAAAAAGATACACTCAGCCCCTTTAACTTCTTTAACTTGAACAAAGACAGCAATACACTTAAACTCTTCTTTAGCAGAATTTGGATTGTCCATGATTGGCCCCTGTAATATTAAAAATAAATTAAAAAACCTTAATTTAACTAAGTTAAAGCATTAATTTATATTTAAAGCCCAATATTTTTTATACTTGCTTAGTTATTTATACTAAAATGTATCAATATACATATAATTTTAAAATTTATACTTGCTACTATTTTATCGCTAAACACAAATAGCGGTCGCTATTTATCGCTATTCGCTACGTAGCATATAGGTGACTCGTCGCTATTTATCGCTATTCGCTATTGACAACTATGTTTTATGTTGTATCTACTTACATCTGTTGAACATAAAGTAGCCGACCAAAAATTGGCTATTCTTTATTGACACTTAGATTTGCATTATTCAACTTTGCTTTGTACTCATGCAGGCAGTTAATTTATTCAAATCATACTTTGGGGGAGCTTTCGATGAGGATGCCATCCGTAATAACTTTGTACTGATATACGAGTTGTTGGACGGTACGAACTCTAAACTATTTTCTTCAGGAAATTATAGTAATCTTAATTTTTGCTAATTTTTATTTGCTTACAAGCATAACTGGGTCCTGCATTCTCAGTGTATCAAATGTTGTTCTGCATGTGAATTGGATGCATCATTTTTTTAATGAGCCTATCTACATCATAAAGAAAACTCATTTATATATATCAAATCACTTATAACTACATCTCCTGGGCAGAAATTATGGACTTTGGTTATCCACAAAATCTTTCGCCAGAAATATTGAAGCTTTACATTACTCAAAAAGGTGTCCAGTCACCATTCTCATCCAAGGTTAGATGTGACCTTTCACTTTTTTATGATTGGTTTGTGCTTTTTTTTTTTTTATTTTTTATTTTATTTTTTATTTTATTTTTTTATTTTTTTATTTTTTATTTTTATTTTTTTATTTTTTATCTCTTGTTCAAACTTGGTAATAACAGCCAAAAAGGAAATTTTAAGAGGGTAAAACATAGAACTCTGATATTTTTAGAACATTGTAAATAATGTTATTCCGATAACTATATCAATACTGAAATAACTCGATATTTATAATCCTATCTGACACACTAATTTTTTTTTTTAAGAATGTTGAGAAAGCGCAGACAAAAAGCGTTACCTGTTACCCAACTCACCTGTCCTACATATGTTGCTACCTCTATGTTTTAGCAGAACTTCATTTTCTCTGTGATATATATTCTGACTTGTTTCTGGTTTCATTATCATACTGTAAACAGCCTACAGATAAACCTGTTCCGAATGCTACTCTACAAGTAACTGGTGCTGTTGGTTGGCGTAGGGAGGGTCTACATTATAAAAAGAACGAGGTAAGAACATTTCATTGCGTGTTTATCTGTTCTGATCTCTTTGATGGTTAGTTCTGGTGAATCCTGAGTTTTTGGTTGCAGGTGTTTCTGGATATTGTGGAAAGTGTAAATCTTCTTATGTCTTCAAAAGGTACAGATGTTTTGTGCTTCACACGTGTGTATCAAATATAGGTGGCAATTTCTGGTTATCAAGTTGGGTGAAGCTAAATAGGAAACGGATCAATTCGGTCGACTGTGGCCTAAAGTTTGTATTCATTAAATGCAACCTACTAAATCGCTTTAAACTAAAAACTAAATTATTATTTATTTTACCTTTGTACATATCTAACACGCATGTAAAGAAGTAGACATGGTACGAATGGGATTGAGAAGGAGCTCTTCCCTTTTTGGGGTGCATTATAGCACAGTCCGTGACTACGTTTTTCCGTTGGTTGATGCTGCGTATTGCACACTTGTTATATTTGTTTATATAGTGTTAGTTCTATAACGAATTTCAAGCGCCTATGAATTAGTTCCAAGAAAGCGGCCGTTCACGTCAGGAATCAAGGTTGTTGATGTAGTTGCTATTCTTTCTTTTTTTCATCAAAATTAAAAAGGTTTTTGTCCTAACCTAATTCGGCCCAGCCCATTTTGACCTGTGCCAAAAGATACTTGTCCTGACCCGTTACTTGACTCACCATCTTTAGCTGTATATAACATGTCAATTTCTAATACGCAGTTTATTGTTCTAGGTAGTGTACTACGTTGTGACGTGACTGGAAAAGTTCTTATGAAGTGTTTCCTTTCGGGAATGCCCGATTTAAAGTTGGGATTAAATGACAAAATTGGACTTGAAAAAGAGGCTCAACTTAAGTCTCGTCCTACTAAGAGGTAATACTTTTAAGTGATATTTCTCTCCCATCGAAATTGTGTTTCCTCATTCATCCATTTGCAGAATAGGATACATCTATCTGCTTGATTCCGAGGGTCTTATATGGACACTTAACTTGTATATATTTTTGTAATGTTTTCTCACTATACCATTCACTTAAATGGTTCACTTGAAAATTTAAATGTTTATAGATGTGCCAATATTAACTATGGTGCTTTATTTCTAATGGGTCAAATGGGCAAACTCAAAAAAAACTTAGATAAGAAGGGAGCAGTCGAGCATGAATGCATGATGTCGAGATTTGTATTATTAATGTATACAATCTCCATTAATGTTTTATAGTAATATTCAGATTATTTATTTAAATTACATAAATTTTGTATATTACACACTTGTTATATATAAATATGAGATCTATATGGACAAAGTTTCTTGAATTCTACCCAACCCAACCTGTCTCGACCAGAGTAGAAAGTGGCCACGTTTGTACTTGAATCTGTTTAATTCGTTACATAACCCTTCCAACTTGTAACGTTCTTATATATTTGAAAGTGCTGGAAAGTTACCATGAAGAAGCAAGGCCTTAAGGTTGGCTTTTTAAGATATAGAATCTATATTAACCAGACCATTATATAGGATTGTTGATATTAATCACTGTTTAATGAGGCCGTGATAGTCAATTAGTCATATTGTGGGTCTATTAAGTTTTAGATATTGGGTATTGATATTGGCCGCTGTTCAATGAGATCTTTATAGTCTTAATGTGGATCTAATTAGTTTTAGATGTTGGGTGTTGATCCTATAATGTTAGTTTGATTATGTGATGGCTTGGTTTGCTTGAACAACTTGATGATCTAACACTTTGACTTGCAATTAAATGCAGTGGCAAAAGTATTGAGCTTGATGATGTTACTTTCCATCAATGTGTAAACTTGACCAGATTTAATTCAGAGAAGACCGTGAGCTTTGTGCCTCCTGATGGTGAATTCGAACTGATGAAGTAAGCTTGCTATTTGTTTTTTGAATGTGGCAATGAAAGGGGAGATCTGGGCTATATTATATTTCTGGCTGGTCAAATGGGCTAAAGTTTAGAAGTTAGTTAAACAGGAAACAGGTCAAATGGGTTGAATGGGTTTAACTAGCTAAAACTCGATCAATGTGTATTTTTAATGCATGCAACCTCCTATATCACTTTATTCAGAAGTCAGATTATGATCGTAATATCATAATTTTTGCAATTATATTTAACACGCTAATTATTCATAAAAAAGGTTTATATCGATCTAATATGTTTTTAACCATACAAAAGCTTACATCTTTCTCTGCTATAAAACACATCACACATATATTGATTAGTAGAGATTTGAATCACAGGTATCGTATTACTGAGGGTGTGACTCTTCCATTCCGAGTGTTGCCCACCATCAAAGAATTGGGCAGGACACGCATGGAAATAAATGTTAAGGTTTGAATACAAAACTAATGAAGATAATATGCATTCTGTTCCAATTTTTGTGTAGCAAAGTATTCACATCTTTTTTTTTCAGGTCAAGAGTGTTTTTGGTGCTAAAATGTTTGCACTTGGAGTTGTAATTAAGATTCCAGTGCCGAAACAAACAGCAAAAACACGTTTTCAAGTGACATCAGGACGTGCAAAGTACAATGCTTCTATTGACTGCTTGGTGTGGAAGTAAGTTTCTAAATTTATCTGTCAAAACGCATTTTAAGTTGATGTAGACACTTCCCTTCAATTTCAAGGTGGCAATTTAGACCCATTGCCAAGACCGCTGCTCACTTTGTCTCTTTTAGTTGTTTTTTGTAACTTTAAAGCAAATCCTTAACTTTTTATATGATTCTTAGGTGTGGTTGTTAATTGTTAGGAATATATATGAATGTATAATGTCTAAGGACTTGGGACTACATTGTAATAATTGTGAAAGTCACAAATGATTGGTGCTATAAATACCCAATTCATTTGGTTGATGTGACTAATCATTCAACATTTCATTTATTGGTTTGTGGTTAAGTTTATGAAATGTAGACCATGGTTTTCGACTACCAATTGTTTCTCTCTATAATATGGGACCAACATTAATGTATGAATTAATATAAAAAAAAAAAATTGCAGGATAAAAAAGTTTCCAGGACAAACTGAACCAACTTTGAGCGCAGAAGTAGAGTTGATTTCGACGATTGCAGAAAAAAAGTCATGGACTAGGCCACCGATACAAATGGAGTTTCAGGTGCTTTAGTTGTTGCTCTAAACTTGCGTTGTTTTTTTTTTTTTTTTTTTTTTTTTTTTTTTTTTTTTTTTTTTTTTTTTTTTTTTTGGTTGAATTTCATCATTTGCTACTCTCATTGGTTGTCTTCAAGCATTGCTTGTTAACTTGTCAAAAGTGTAAAAGTCATATGTAATACTCCTCCCTTTGCAAATTACATGTTTTTGGGCTGACCTAGAGAAAATCCATATCATATGTTTTTTCTCAGTATCAGAGGACAATTTAAGCATTTGATTAATGGTCAAAGATTTTGTTAGAGTGTTAGACTTTATGATAGTGGTCAAAGATTTTGTTAGACCTTTGCAAATCTACCATTTCCCTTTATCAGAGGACAACTTAAGCATTTGATCAATGGTCAAAGATTTTGTTAGACTTTATGAAGTCAATTGTTACATTTTTTGGGAAGGATGGAGCTTTCTGTAACAAAGGGGATTTTAGGTTCTTTTTCTAAAGACGCTATTGTGTTTTTGCCTCGTTGGTATAAAAATTCCCAGTTAAGTTAAGTTTTAGATCTTCTTTTCTCTAAGGAGGTCGGAAAACATAACCATAGCCTGCAAATGGGTGCACTTACCTAAATATCTTCACATTTTGGCTTATAGACTGAGTTTGTGGTTTTACAAGTCCCTATGTTTACGGCTTCTGGATTACGAGTCAGATTTCTGAAGGTACATCTTTCCTACATTGTATTGTTGCAGTTGTAAAATAATAAATCATAAAGCTGGCAATTTCAAGACATTTTTTATTTGGAAATTGGACAATCCAGGTTGTATTTGATTACTAACAGGTTAAATACATGGAATTTAGTTTAAAGAGAATTTGGTCAAGTGTGTTGAACGTGTTATATGGGCTATAAAACGCTAAATGCGCATTAAGATGTTTCAACATTCTGAATCGTTATACCACAATCAGTCTATCTTATTATTTGAACAGTGTAGTTTTAGAGTCATATTGAATACCTGTAGTTTTGGCCTGCCCGTCTTTCACCACTTACCGTTAACCCCTAAACCCACCTTTCTATTGTTCTTTTGCAGGTATGGGAGAAGAGTGGTTACAATACGGTTGAGTGGGTTAGGTATATCACCAAAGCAGGTTCATATGAGATCAGATGCTAGATACAAATGATGATATGCTGTAATTGTGAGCCTACTTGAGTTTGTGAACATAACGAAGCGTGATTATTCTGACCACACCCCAAAAAGAAGTCATCTTGATTGTATAAATGAGTAATGGCATGTACATTTTGTTAAAATTATGTTTGAACAGTCCAAGTAAAAATTATTATTTGAATTTTTTTGTTGTAAAGGAGCAATTTGAGCTGGAGCAAAGAGAGGATATTTCCATTGCATGTGTGCAAAGAGCTTGTTCTATGGATGGATGGGTTTTGTGTCATCATTGATTGTAGGTTTTATAAATGCATTTAGATGTTGTGTTTGTGTAATTTATAAATTTCTTTTTGCCATGATACATAGTACTTTACCGATTGAATTGGCAGACCAAAAACAAAAAACAAAAAATAAAAATAAACATATACTTTCTCTTATTTAGCATGAATCAAATAATCCATTAATAAATACTAGCAGTATCTGCGCATTGTGGCAGTGAACATTTTGAAACTAAATTTTTTGGCAATCAATTACTTTTCGATCATGAGTTCTCTGTGACATTAATGTTTAGGTTGAAATAACTCTTAAGAAATGACGTATTATACCGTATAAAAATAGTAGGTTACTCGCGTGATGCGGACAATATAACAACGATAGTCGACAATATATATTATAGCAGGAGGTCATTAAAATCTGTTATCAAAAGTTTTTTATTTTTTATTTTATTTTTTATTTTTTTAGTACAATTTGCTTTTATAAATATACATCGAGTTATATAATTGAGTAACATGCATATTTTATAGTTTTTCGAAATAAAATTTTGATAATGAAGTTTTCAAAACGTAAAAACATGGCTAAAGTTAAAAAGTTACTTCAAGATGAACTATACAACAAAAGATATACCGAGAGAATGATGATTCAAAACATGTGTTATATAAGGCTAGTGACAGCTTTTTCTCTACAGCGACCTGCAGGTGAATGGGTGCCCTAATAATTTTTTTTTATTTTTATTTTTATTTTATTTTTTTAAACATTTTAACACAAACTCAAATTTCATTAATAATTAAAACTTGACACAATAATTCAAATAAAATAAAAACATTACAATAGAATTCAAATAACATTAAAACATTACGATAAAACGACTAAACTAGTTTGGATTATGATGCTGCCAAATGTCTTCCACCAAATCGGCTTTGAGGTTAAGATGAGTTGTGGTGTTGCATATCTCCCTAGTAATTTTCAATGATTCCTCATGCGTTCTTAAGGGATCATAAGAACGGTGCTGCTCCGCTGGAAAGAATTCAGGAGATATCGCCCGCCCTTCGTCTTGAATTATCATATTATGTAATAGTCTTCGGCTCATTTGGAAACGATCATAGAATATACATCGCCGTATCTTGGTTGAACGCAGAAATAAGCACTCACTAAACGGTTATGAGCACCCAAACCGATTCCTACTAATTTGGTTTCGTGTTTCTTTAGGTTGTGACGTTTGATAAGCCTCCCAACAAGCTTCCGCAAACATCAAAAATCGGTACTAGCTTCATTTTCATTATCCGAAGAAGAATCGGCAAAAAATATATAGAAAGAATTCATGATGTGATTAAATATTGAGAATGTTTGAAATGAGATTTGTGAATTGGAGTGTGTTTACGTCGTGTATTTATAAGGTAACTTAAAAGATTATATTATTTTTAATTTTTAATTTTTTTTTCAAACGGCTACATTTTAACGGTAGGATTTTGTTTTGTTTTTGTTTTTACCTCTAACGTCCACTCCCAACGGTCAAAATGGATCAAAACTGAAAAGTAAATAAGTTCCCTTGTCGATCGAGCATGCGACCTATTCCCATTTTTTTCGTCACTCGACCGAATCCCTACACTAACAACGATCGACTGAAATCGATCGAGTATTTTGATCGACTAGCCTTACTGTCACTAGCCTAAGGTTGTGACGTGGATAAAAAATAAAAAGTTTAAAAGTCACTCCAACCTAACACGTGTCTCATATTTCCCCTAACACGTGTCTCATATTTTCTTCTATTTTCAAAGGTTTTTTTCTTCTTCATCTACCCTTTCATCACTAGTAATGAACATCCCTAACCAAAATTTAGTTTTAAATAATTCAAAAATCACAAAATTAGTTTCAGTTTAGTTTAATTTCATCATATATTCGTTCAGTCACTACAAAATATAGTTATTATTATTATTATTATTATTATTATTATTATTATTATTATTATTATTATTATTATTATTATTACTGAAACATAATAAATTTACATAAAGTTGGATGAGAGTCTAGATACAAGCTGTGCTCCAACTCCTTTATTATGTGATTTATTATTATTATTATTATTATTATTATTATTATTATGTGATTATTATTATTATTATTATTATTATTATTATTATTATTATTATTATTATTATTATTATTATTATTATTATTATTATTATTATTATTATTATTATAATAATAATAATTATTATTATTATAAACCACCATTTTTATTAACAATTATAGGAATTTACAAGAAATTAGTGGGGAGCCGAGAAACCAACTGGGCCCCCACACCTCTAGCAATAGCGAAACCAATCCTATTAAAAATATGAACGGCAGCCCGTGCTCCAATGTCTTGAGTCATAGAGAAACGTCGAATACGCTCTAGAAGAGTTACTGCGTCTTTCTCAAGTTCTCCAAAAGAGGAGAAAGAAAAGGGGAGGAACCCATATCCGATATCCACACATTTAGCCTCGTAATTGACACGTTTNTATTATAAACCACCATTTTTATTAACAATTATAGGAATTTACAAGAAATTAGTGGGGAGCCGAGAAACCAACTGGGCCCCCACACCTCTAGCAATAGCGAAACCAATCCTATTAAAAATATGAACGGCAGCCCGTGCTCCAATGTCTTGAGTCATAGAGAAACGTCGAATACGCTCTAGAAGAGTTACTGCGTCTTTCTCAAGTTCTCCAAAAGAGGAGAAAGAAAAGGGGAGGAACCCATATCCGATATCCACACATTTAGCCTCGTACTTGACACGTTTACGTTGTGCGGCTTCAATAACCGCACGACCTGGCATAAAATCAATCATACCAGATTGCGTCAAGGGTGACGACCCCGTAAGATCAACACAAACATCAAGCCCACCATCCCAAGAGTAAAGTAATATATCAGCTGGGCGTAAAGATCTGTCCCTATCACCATAAAGCCCAATATCCACTATTATTATTATTACTCCATCCGTCCTTAAATAAGTGTCCACTATTGACTTTTAGAGTCTTCCTTTTTTAACTTTGACTTCAAATTATATTATTTGTATAATGTAATACTTGATGCAAAATATATGATTTGATTGGGTTTTAAATGTATTTTGATTAGTATAATTTTCTATCAAATATAAAATAACCCAAATGAAATAATTTAAGGTCAAAGTTTTTAAAAAAGAACTTTGAAAGTCAATAGTGGACATTTATTTAGAGACGAAATGAGTATTATTATTTATGAATTTAAAGATTTATAAAAAAAGTTAGGGTTTCTATAAATCTGAGTCTAAACGTAATTACTATAGTAATTCTTGATCAACAAAACCTGAAATAACATTAATTTTTATTTATTCATTTATTACTTGTCAAACAAATCAAGTTTTCATGAATTTTTCTATGCAATGCTTCAATGAAGTACTTTTGTAATTTTAGAGTTTAAAGGTTCATTAGAACATATATATTTTAGTAATTCATAAAAGCTTCAATATTTTCTGGAAAAATCAAAATTGTGATGAATAAGAACCATAGACGTGTTCATTAGTTCATTAATTTGAACCAGCTCGCCAATTTTTTTATGTTCATCAATACTAATGTTCATAAGTTATTTTTATGTTCATCAATTATTTTTATTTTGAATCAGTTTTCATTATGTTCATAAATACGTGTTCATCAATGTTCAAAAGGCTTTTTTTTTCTTCTTATTTTCTTTATTTTTTTATTTTTTAAGTCGTATTCATCAATAGAGAATGTTCGTCAATATTCTGCCAGAATGTTCATAAGTAGAAAATGTTCATCAGTAGAAAATGTTCATCAATACAAAATGTTCATCAATGTTCATAAATATCACCATTTTAAAAAATAATAATAATAAAAACTGATGTTCATCATATGTTGATGTTTATCATAACTGGATCATGAGTTGGAGGCAAAAAAGAAAAGGAAAGAGTAAATGACACATGTCATTCTCTGATAACTTTTTAAACTTTTTAATGGATTCTTTGTTATGTATCTTATTTTACGTTTTCATAATATGTTTGCAATTTTGCATAGTCCCACCAATTTCAAAGTTTGCAACTTGCATTATTGTTAGGTACATCAAATAAATATTTCATGTTACTACTTACTATTGTTGCTAAAAATAAATCTAAATCCATAATTGCTAACAACGCCAAATGATAAACATTACTGTGATGTTTATGACACCATTATTATGTCATTTTTATGTAATTATTATGTGTTATTTTATTTTTAGTGACGCCACATTGGAGCGTGCGGAAGCGATACCTGTGTCGAACCATTTACATCGTAACAACACAACCTTGTGGTTGCCAATATAAGTGAGCTCCAGAATTTCTTCCAGCTGACAATAATACGTTTCTACAATAGGGTCGGGTGTTGAAACTCCGTTGCTTTGAGTTGTACGGCGTATATCGCGGTCGTGTACCAAAAATCTCACACCGTTAATTACGCAAACGGTGTATGAGGTTACATTCGATTCAGGTTCACAAGCCAAAGAGAATAACTCAGGATTACAACTTGGGTCGTTGTCCACGCTCTTTTGACGGATCTACGAAAAAGATAAAATAGACTCAGATGAGGAATAATCGATACTTTTACAGGGTAATATATATAGTGTGTTTACTTGGCTATCAATGCTGTGAGGAAATTCTTCTTCTGCGTTATTGTTAGGAAATTCCCTATGAATGTTCAAGATATTAGAATAAGTCGTCGAAAATAACTTACTAAAAAGATAGTTTAAATTAAAAAAAGAATAAGAAAAGAAACCTACTCTTTTACGCCTCGATGTCTACGTCAATTTCAAGATTATTGTTAATTACAAACGATACAACTCTATGCATAACTCATGTATTCATCAAAGTATATACCTCTTTTCCTACCGATTTTCATACTGATTGGAACACCTGAAATTTATATGTTGGATTTAACCCGTCATTATTTCTGTTAGGATGATTAAATCTCGTCTTGACACCCAAAAGATAGTGCGAATTGCAAGTTAGTGCTTCTTCTGCAACATAACCCTCTGCTATAGAACCTTCAGGCTTGACTTTATTTCTGACATAATTTTTGAGCTTCTCCATTAATATTTCAAATGGATACATCCATCTGTTGCTGGAATTTTATGAAGAACAGTTCAGACAGTTGACTTGTAGATTATCTTTGACAAAGCTAATGTTAATGAAATGGATTGAACTTGATAATATGTGAAGCTTATACTACAAACTAACCTCAAATGCAATATCAAGATCTTTGGAAATCTTATTATGCCCTAAAATATGCCTAGATCAGATGTTCTAAGCACTTTTTATCCTACTTTGACTTTTTAGTTGCAAACCTAAGTTTGACCAAGATGAGAGTCAACTTATCTAAACTTATCCTATAAGTACTATTAAGCTGTTTTTAAGTTTGATTATCCTAAATGCAATGATTTTCTACCTAAATGCAAGAATCACAAGTTAAATTTACCACTTAGACTAACAGATTTGAGAAATGAAGTGAATTTTGGCTTTTAACTTACTGATTTAATGCTCAAACTAAGTCACCTAAGCCTAAAGTAATCTAGATGTGCAGAAAGAACAACTAATAAACAGCAAGAATACACGGAACACTACAGTTCCAAACACTCCCTAATAGCCTAGATTACACTACAATTATTAGTTTAAGCTTTTAATCTACTGATCTAAAGATCAAACTAGATACCCTAACTATTTTTTAGACTAAGTGGACACTAAAATGCACCAACTAACAACAAGAACAGCAATTGGCCGATTATAGCTAAACAATGCAGTAGGCACACAAGAATGGGCTATAACAAGTAAAACAGAAAATGAGTATTCAAACAGCTAAAAACAACTATAGTAGACAACAATAAGTAGATTAAACTTTAGAAGACAAGAGCTAAGCTAAGCGTGCACTAAAAGAAGAACTTACTTGATGATGGGCTATGTGGAAACTTGAGTTCTGAACTAGGCTACTGATATAAGCTCATAATAAGCACAGGATAGCTTATAGGAAGGGTTTATAAAGCTTATGACAGCTTATTTCCCCTTTGTTAATTTTTTTTTTGTTTGTTTTTTTTTTTTTTTTGTTTTTTTTTTTTTTTTTTTTTCTTTAATAGAGAAAGACTATATAGAAACAAACTATTTAAATACGCTTAAAGGAAAGAGCTTTTAACTTGAAAAGAGCTTAAAATGGATTAACAAGAGAACCAAGTAACCAAAAGAACTTTTATTAAAACATTAAACGGATTACACTATGAAAGTAACATTACATTGAGCATAAACTAAAGTTAAACTTTAATTTTTACTACTAAACCTACACCTGCTATTAAAGCTACTATGCTACCCTATACTACTCCTAGACTACTCCATTACAACCATGAGTAAGGGGTCCTATTTATAGGCCACGGGATGAGCTAGAGTTTATCTTGAGAAGCTCCCAGAAGATCCCACCGACTTAGTCCTCCTCTTCATGATTCTAGACCCCGGGATTGATTTCTAGCATATTCCATCCAATTAGATAGCTCCAATAGTCCACGTAGGCAGTGACAAGATAGCTTCTGACACGTTGGCACAAATATCCAGAAGGTACGAGGTTTCGTACGAGGTTAAAAGGGTGGGGTGAATTGGGGAAGATGTACAGTGGGGTGAAAATAGCGGGTAAATGGATTTAGGGATTTTTATTATTATTTTGACTATGAAAAGGGAGGTTTGACCGTGGGTAAGGAGAAAAAGGGTCGGGTTTGGTTAGTTTTGTTGTAGGCCGGGTTATTTTAGATGGGAGTGGGCCTGGATTGGATAAAAAGGATGGGTTTGTATGATGGGTTGGATTTTTTATTTGTATTGGCATATTTGGTTATATTAGGTTTAGAATTATAAGTTTTAGGTTTAGTTAAAATAAAGGGACCAATTATGTAACTTCTGAAAATTCAGGGTTCACTTCTGCCAGTCTTGTAAAATATTTTCAAGGACTATTCTTGATAATTGATGATTCTTCAAGGACTATTTTGACATATTGAGCATAATTGAAATCCCAACTTTTTCCCGGCTCCGGCTTTTAATTCTTTTCCATTTCTCGTGCTTGTGTTTGTTGTTTTTCCATGATTTTTGTCCATATTTACAATATCCGTACCTGCACATGTAAAAACACAAAAACAACATATATTTGGCATTTTTGGTCGGTTTTTTGTTATTTTGGTCCGTTAAATAAGGTAAATGGTATGTGTAATTACGCACATACCAAAATCCCCCAAACTAAGATATTGCCGTGTTCTCACGTAATGTTATGAGCTCACATTTTTAAAATCTAAAATTCCTCATCTTTTTTTACTAACTTTAAAAAGTAGCAAAACGTTCAAAAGAGACTACTAAATTTTAAATCCCAAAAATGCCCCGGTTATCCTACTTATTCCTATTTATTCTATTTATTTACAACCTTACTTTATTCGGGTGACGGTATGTTGACTTTCATTATCCTAAGGATAACTTTTAGGATCATGGAGTAGAAACACGATTCAGAGAGAAGTGACCATACGGATAAAATTCGTCCTCCTTGATTTTTCACAAGTTCCCAAGCCAAGCGTAAAAACGAAATCATTGTTTATTTACAAGTTAGATGCTAACACTACCCATGGAAGTTACTTGTGATGATATTTACCTTTTACTCCCATGTTCCTATTTTCCTCTAATTATTTTATTTTTGGTGGGATAATGAATTTCTTCATTTCCTCGTTTTTATATTTATTAGTCCGATAAAGGCTTAGGATTTAGACGCTAAGTAGTTTCTAATTCTTCCCTCGAGAACCGCTGCCCATAAAAATGAGGTCCACATCAAGGTCTCTGATTTAACACGATTTTGGGGAGTGTCCCTTTTATTGGCGACCGAAACAACTCAACTACGAGTCTAGAGACAGAAGCTTTTATTAGGACCCCCCCCACCGGAGTCAAGATTTGGCATTTATTTATTATCAAGCACATTAACGTATTTGCCCTTGGTCTTTTACAACAATCACAACATCGGCTGAGAACCGGCAAGATGTAATAGTCTTATTATGACCTTGGGTATTTCCTCCTCCTTTTTAGAAGTCTACAACATCGGCTGCGAACCGGCAAGATGTAGAAAACTTTTGGCTTTGGATTATTATTATTATACATAATACATTCATTCATTCTTTTTTTATTATACCAAATCCCAAGTCCTATGGCTTTTATAACAATCCCAACATCAGTTGCAAGCCGGCAAGATGGAATAGTCTATTACACCACGCTGGCAGTACCTTGATGTGTACCCAACTTTCATAAGCAAGGATTCTTTTGGCAAGGACTACAAACTAAGTTTCCCAATAATCGTGCACCTTTAATTAAACCTAAATTACTATTATAAGGGTGAAACAAGCTTAAGGGAGTGAAAGGCCACAAGTAGCTTCGATGAGCTCTAAAGAGATCCAACTACTCCACGTTTAGCATCTAACTTCTAAGTAAACTCTATCATTTCTCTTTCTCTACAAATTTAAAATCTCAAATAATGAGATCCGCGGATGCTTAGCCTATAATCAAGTATTATGATTATAATTGGTTAAGGGAACAAGCTAGGGCTCAACACGCCCGATCAAGTCAAAAATTTATTCCTACTCTCACCAGCGGAAAAGTCTACATTGTGTCAAAACTTATTATATTTTTTTGTAGTTTTAAAAATTTTTCTCATTTCTTTTGTGCTTTTTTCATTAAAATTTTTCAAATTTTTCGGAAAAACGGGGTTGCGTGAGTACTCGGCAAAATGTAAGGTAAAAATCGAATCGAAAGATTCACCCCCCAGACTAAAGTTAAACATTGTCCTCAATGTTTTAAAGGTAAGGGTAACCTACGTAAATCTAAGGCCGTTTATTAGGTATGCCAAATAGATAAACGTTAATCGAAACGATTAGGATATGAGAAGCATCCAAAAATGAGACTCGAGTGGAGAAAGGACAAGCATAACGAGCACGAGAGTCTTCATTTTCGGGCAATATGGACATAAAACACAAACAAAATACGAGAAAATGGAAAGGGAACCCTCCTCATGGTTATTTATTAGTAAAAGAAAATAAAAGGAAAAAAGGATAAGCATGGGGTGCCTCCCACGAAGCGCTTGTTTATTATCGAGTCGCATAGCTTAGACTAGCCCCAAATTTGCTTAATCTTGGGGGAACAAATGGAATGGACACACGGTATGAAAAACGGAGATTCCGGGGTCAAAGACGGTATCCTCACTCCCGGTGGAGTGAAGGAGAGGAGAAGTCACATCATATGTGAAGAAGGGTAGGAAGATTTTTATAACAATCATGATTAAATCATCATCTTTAAAAGAAAATTTCACATTAAAGCTCATATGGTCGTTTTCAAAAACTTCGGGAGGGAGGGTCGGGATTATATCATCAATAAGCAAACTCTTATGATAGAGTATATCTCCCCCTGGGTCAAAATCAAGATCAAACTGGAAGTGATCATACTCCAAAAGAGATATGATATGAGTAAGTTCACCGGAGAACTTCTCGGGATCAAGATTAAAGTGAAACGAATCATATTCGGGAGGAGAAGTATAAGCAAGAGAAGTGGTACTGCCACGACTCGTCTCCTCGGTATGATCAATATCAAAGCAAAAGGCTTCATAAGCCGGGAGAGAAAGATCGAGATGAGAAGTGGGATTGCCACTTAATGATTCGATCTTAGAAATGAGAAGATTGACATTCAATAATTTTTCATGAAGTGCTTCATCTTGGATTTCCGTATCAATATCTTCATCATTCTCTTCTTCTAAGCTGACGAGCTCAGAAGGTAAATCCTCCACATAATCAATGTCTCCACAAGAATAAGAATCATCATCGTCGGAATCGGAAAACATCTCAACATGATTGTTTGAATTGTCAATAGGAGGTAAATTACACTCCTCTGCCGTATCAAAAGTATATTTTTCAAAATCGGGTAAAGAATCCTTGAGCTCGGGCTCCAAAGGATCTGACGGCTTAACAATCTCGGTTGAAATAGAATCATCATTAACGAGAGAAATATCGACTTCTTCCAAAATGAAGTCACTTCCTCAACCGGCGTGAGAGAAGGATGGGAAGAGTCGGGGATGATAGATTCAAAAGACGGAGTGATTGCTGCTGACGAATTTTTATAATATTCCTTCATTTGGATAGAATCCTCATCATCGTCATCGTGAACAAAAAATTGGGCACTCATATTAGCGGCTTGTTCTTCGGCTAGTAACTCTCCAATAGATTTTTCATAGTGAAATTTGTTGACATAAATAATGCGTAAAAACGTTATTTATATTTTTCGATATCTCTACGTTTTGATGATCACAAAATGGAAAATCATTAAACGTAAGATTACTACGTAAACAAGTATTAAGCTAGTTTATATCA
>LBNU01036908.1:26068-48776 GCA_014162995.1 Artemisia annua | reverse complement strand
TACGGTAAACAAGTATCAAGCTATTTAATCATTATATCCAACTTAATCCACTTAAAGTATGAATAAACAAGTGCTTAATACCACCTCATGATCAAAGGGGTATTTAATAATTAATACAAAAGTTTATTTAATATTATATATTTTTGAAAAACAATTTTGGTAATAAAGAAAAATTTTTAATCATACTAAAATATGAATTCAAATTTAACCAAAATCAGTTAAGTTTTTCACCAAATTAAAACTTTCCCCACAAACAGACGGCCGGTTACAGTAGGCCGGCCCCTTATTATAAAAGGGCGGCCCCCTTAATTTTAAGGGTGCAGCCATGAATTTTAAGGGCGACCGGCGACGCTCCCTGTGTCAGGGATTTTGTCAGAATTTTTTCTCTATAAATACCACCTTAAATCTGGTATTTTTTCTCACTTTTGCACGAAATTTCAGATTCAAAATCTCTCTAAACATCTTCCAAAACCCTTTGATCATTAGATTGACTATCCTTTTTCAAGTTGATTCAAATCCCGTCACCATCCATCATCGATCCTAGGTGCAAAAAGAAGAAATCTCCTTCAACCATCAAGTTTAAGAAATGTTGGTACATTGTTATATTACTGGTTAGTATAGTTGTGTGTGACTATTTGTATAGATTAAGTTAGGTGCTAGTTGTTGAAGTAGTTGTGTTTGTGAAAAAGGAAGAGAGTGTGAGTTCGGTGAAGAGAAAGGAAGTGTGTGTGAAGAGAAGTTGTGTTGTGAAGAAGAAGTCGTGTTGCTGAAGAAGGAAGAGAAGTTGTTTGTTGTTGTGTTGTGTTGTGGGGTTGTGAGATTGGTTCTACCTACTATTAGGACCCGACATTTAGCTTTGTGTCGTTAAGCCGGTGTAAGCAACGTTGGTGTAAGGTTTTCTCCGCCATCAGGAAGCTTGTTGACATAGTGAAGAAAACTCCCGAGTTAGGTGCTCGGGGAGTGGAGTAGGACGAAGAGGAGATTCGTAGCCGAACCACTATAAATCCTTTGTCTCACGGTGCCATCTTTCCAACTCTATCTTTTCACTTACTTACTTACTTTTATATTTGTCATATCATACACTTGTTGATATTATTGCTTATAATTGTGCAAGTTTCTTGGTGACACATAAATATCGAATTGGTGTTTTTATAAACAAAGTTTTTATAAATTAAAAAGTGGTAAAACTATTCAACCCCCCTTCTAGTTTTCCACAAAATTGAGAACTCACTACCGGTTTGTTTTGTACCGGGCGAACTTTCGATTTATTTTCGATAATCTTCAAGACGTCGTTCGGAGTTCGACAATAGATATTGCCACCGGCGGCCGTATTAAGCGAATCTTGATCCGATTGAGTTAAAGCATTATAGAACGTATCGACTTGTTGCAACACCGAAAAACCATGATGTGGGCATTTTCTCATTAAATCTTTCAATCTTTCCAAAGCCTCGGCGAAAGTCTCATCAAAACGTTGTTGAAAATTAATGATTTCTTTTCGGATCTCAATCGTTTTGGAATGAGGATAAAATCGATTCACGAATTTAGACGCTAAATCATCCAAAGTGGTGATAGAATTAGGAGGTTCACGATCAAGCCATCTCGCGGTTGCTCCTTTAAGTGTTAATGGGAACAAGATTAACTTCACCACATCATCAGGCACTTGATTTATTTTGAAAGTTCCAGTTATTAAGGAAAGTCTGCTGATGTGTGAATAAGGATCATCGTTTTCAAAACCGAAGAAAGGATCAATGAAATTCAGTAACTCGACGTTTATTTGATATTCATCTGCAAGAATCGGTGGAATAACGATGGCTTTTTCAATACCTACGAATGGTATTTGAAGCAACTCCTCCATTGACCGCGTACCCGCCATAAGAATTAAACATAAGAGGAAGAAATAGATAGAATTAAACGGTTTTAGAGGATTAAAGAAGAAGAATTATACGGATAAGAGGATAAGCAGATTATTTTTGGGTTTTCGTAAACATAAAAGAAAAGGAAAAACAAAATCAAAATCAAGTTAGAGGTTAAAATTATTTTATTTTATTATTATTTTTTTGGGTTTTTTAAGTATTAAAACAAAACAAAGAAAACTTTTATTTTATTTTTGGTAACTGTTACGTTAACCGAAACCGTTTCCCTTGAAATTACGCGCGGCGGGGCGGAGAGGCAAAGGTGCTCCGAAGATGCTTAAAAACCCGCCTCACTCAGTCTGCAATTTAATGTCAAGACTTCCCTAGAACCCCGTTTATTCGGTTGTAATCTCAAAGTAATCCGTGTAACGACTAATTTCACGATTTCTTACAACACTTTCAAAGAAAGTGATGATGTTTATTTTATTTTTGGATTTTTATGAAAAACACTTTAGGAAAAGTGTTTTTGTTTATTCTAGTTTTGTATTAATATAACGAAAATAAGTAACTTCCGGGGAGGAAGGATCTTCAAATCACAAAAACAACGAACGAAATCGGCGTACTCTTTTCAAGCCTTCCCTGACATCGGCGCCAAAAATGATTTGATACACACAATATGTATAGTATATATAGTAAGTATCTCCGAGGATAGCACGGGTAAATATGTATCCCCGAGTCGTATTTCCCAACGAAGACTGAATGGAGTTCGTGAGTTCGTGATCGTGAGTCGTGAAGTGAATGTGAGGGTTTTATGAGGAACCCTAAGCTACAATTAAACTATGAATAATATAAAAGCAAGTAAAAACACGTAAGAGAGCACAAATAAGTCTTAAACGCAAACGGGAAATTAAAACGCTAAATTCCCGAGCTAATCTCGGGATTTCTAAGGCAACTACGGGAAACTTAAGTCCTAAATGTAAAAACTAAATTCCTAAAGGGCCTAAATGTAAATTCAAACTTTTAGAAAAATTAAAATTATTTTTATAACTTTTTATTTAATTAAAATTAATTAAAATCTCTTTTAAATATTAAAATATATTAAAAATGCAAATAATTAAGAAAAATGAAAAATTAATTTTGAAAAACCTAAAATATTATAAAACTAATTTTAAAACTGAAAATTATTTTTTTGGATTTTTTATGAATTTATATTAATTAAAAAGGATTTAAAAGTACTTAAAAACTATTTTTAATTATTATAAATACTAAATGACTTAGGAAAATTATGAAAATTTTCAGATAAATCTAAAATATTATTAAAAACCTAGGAAAAATAAAATTAACTAAAATCTAAACACTAATAAGCTGTTTGGGCTAATAAGCAGTTAGGATAAGTGCTTATTTATAAGCAATTAAGCACTAGAATGCACCAAAAGCTCAGGTATAGTGTAATAGACCTAAAAAAACCTAATTCAACTCAAAAAACTAAAATAAGCCTAGGCCGTAAGCTAGATAATCAATGAGCAAATTGCACAACAAAGCAGCCAAACACCCTACTTCTAGCTTATAAATAAGCACTCTAATAAGCCAATTTTTGGGAGATTAAGGGGGCAAAAGCTAGACCACCCAGGAGACAACACAAAAATGCAAAAAACACTAAATTTTAAGTCCAATTGATTGCCTAATTTGAGCCTACACCAGATGACTTTAGGGACTTGTTGCTGGAATTTTATGAAGAACCTTTCAGACAGTTGACTTGTAGATTATCTTTGACAAAGCTAATGTTAATGAAATGGATTGAACTTGATAATATGTGAAGCTTATACTACAAACTAACCTCAAATGCAGTATCAAGCTCTTTGGAAATCTTATTATGCCCTAAAATATGCCTAGATCAGATGTTCTAAAGCACTTTTTATCCTACTATGACTTTTTAGTTGCAAACCTAAGTTTGACCAAGATGAGATTCAACTTATCCAAACTTATCCTATAAGTACTATTAAGCTGTTTTTAAGTTTGATTATCCTAAATGCAATGATTTTCTACCTAAATGCAAGAATCACAGGTTCAATTTACCACTTAGACTAACAGATTTGAGAAATGAAGTGAATTTTGACTTTTGGCTTTTAACTTACTGATTTAATGCTCAAACTAAGTCACCTAAGCCTAAAGTAATCTAGATGTGCAGAAAGAACAACTAATAAACAGCAAGAATACACGGAACACTACAGTTCCAAACACTCCCTAATAGCCTAGATTACACTACAATTACTCCCTCCGTCCCATATTAAGTGTCCACAATAGAATCTTTGAATGTCCCAAATTAAGTGTCCACTTGTACCTTTCAACCAATAAGATGAGACTTTAGTGGGTAAAATTAATATTTGATTGGTGGAGAGTTTAATTAGTGGAATCTCCTAAAACTTTGTGCATTATGAAAGTGGACACTTAATATGGGACGGAGGGAGTATTAGTTTAAGCTTTTAACCTACTGATCTAAAGATCAAACTAGATACCCTAACTATTTTTTAGACTAAATGGACACTAAAATGCACCAACTAACAACAAGAACACCAATTAGCCGATTATAGCTAAACAATGCAGTAGGCACACAAGAATGGGCTATAACAAGTAAAACAGAAAATGAGTATTCAAACAGCTAAAAAAACTATAGTAGACAACAATAAGCAGATTAAACTTTAGAAGACAAGAGCTAAGCTAAGCGTGCAGTAAAAGAAGAACTTACTTGATGATGGGCTATGTGGAAACTTGAGTTATGAACTAGGCTACTGATATAAGATCATAATAAGCACATGATAGCTTATATGAGCTTATAGGAAGGGTATATAAAGCTTATGACAGCTTATTTCCCCTTTGTTATCTTTTTTTATTTTTGTTTTTTGTTTTTTTTGTTTTTTTTTTGTTTTTTTTAAATAGAGAAAGACTATACAGAAACAAAACTATTTAAATACGCTTAAAGGAAAGAGCTTGAAGAGCTTTTAACTTGAAAAGAGCTTAAAATGGATCTTAACTGAAAATGGATTAACAAGAGAACCAAGTAATCAAAAGAACTTTTATTAAAACATTAAACGGATTACACTATGAAAGTAACATTACATTGAGCATAAACTAAAGTTAAACTTTAATTTTTACTACTAAAACCTACACCTGCTATTAAAGCTACTATGCTACCCTATACTACTCCTAGACTACTCCATTACAACCATGAGTAAGGGGTCCTATTTATAGGCCAAGGGATGAGCTAGAGTTTATCTTGAGAAGCTCCCAGAAGATCCCACTGACTTAGTCCTCCTCTTCATGATTCTAGACCCCGGGATTGATTTCTAGCATATTCCATCCAATTAGATAGCTCCAATAGTCCACGTAGGCAGTGACAAGATAGCTTCTGACACGTTGGCACAAATATCCAGAAGGTACGAGGTTTTTTATGAGGTTAAAAGGGTGGGGTGAATTGGGGAAGATGCATAGTGGGGGTGAAAATAGCGGGTAAATGGATTTAGGGATTTTTATTATTATTTTGACTATGAAAAGGGAGGTTTGACCTTGGGTAAGGAGAAAAAGGGTCGGGTTTGGTTAGTTTTGTTGTAGGCCGGTGATGCGCGGGATTGCAACCACGCACTAGGGTTTTACTTCTCAAGGGATCTTGAGAAGCTTGCAATCCCCACCAGGCAGTGTACCTGACCGATGTAGTATAGTGTAGTGGCAAGTACCGGGGGATTGATCGTTCTCTGCGAGAATAGTGTCGTTAGGATTGAAAAGCTACTCTAATAGGTCTAGGGGTGAGGGAAGATTCTTTTTGTATTTTTATATTTTTAGGAAAGCAAGTACAAATCTCGGGTTTGAAGGAGTGGGCGGAATTAGTTGCTAGTCAACTAACCCAAATAACTACTAATGTAAATAAAATAAAATAACAAGAAAGAGTAAATGTTTGTGAAAACTAATATGGAGAGAAGTGTGTTTACTTAGATTTCCTTACTTCCTAACTATCTTTTACCGATTGATTAGTGTGTATTAATGCGTGGATGACGGATTGTATTCCTTAATACCATTCGTAGGGGTGTGTACGAACTTCCCCTAACTCTATGAGATTCTACTTCACTCCTATGTCGAGCCGGCTAAGAAGCTCCTAACATGGGATCACTAGAATTCACTCATGCATTAAATACAATCAAATAACCTTAGTACACATTGGTTCATGTTTCTTAAGACGTTCAAGCATGTTACCAACCGGAAGTCTGCCAGTTTTCTTAAGCCTAATATCGATAATCACCCATCCAATACAATTAATAACACACCATTCAATCAATAATAAATAGTTAGGTTTCATTAGATCTAAGCAAACACAAAGGAAACCTAGCCTAGCATGTTAAACAAAAGACAAGCGTAAGATAGAATCAAACAACACATAGACATATTGAATGATTAATGGATTACTTATCTTCAATGTAACATGAGAGATCCAAGGGTATAAAACCCTTACAAAAAACTGCAAAAATCGTCTAGGGTTTCTGATAACGCTCAAAGTTAACATGTTTTTAGAAGCGTTATTGTTGGTTTTTCGTATGGAAATTGGTCATATTTGTATACATTTGTTACTTAATCATGGAAAAGTGTTTATACATGCAAATATAGCCAAAAGCAGTGAAAAGATGCTTAAAAGTGAAGAAACGAAGTGATCATGCTTGTTGGGGAAAGATTCGAATGGAAGAGAAGGATGAAATTAACGCATGGACAAAGGATTTGATATAGACGAGCTTTCTATACATATTTACCAAAGAAATATCAAGTTCTAATGTACCAAGACATGCCACGAAGAAAGGAAACACATGCGAAAAGAATCGGCGAAGAAAAGTCAAAGAAACAACATAGTGGAGGCATCCAGCCGATCGGCTGCAACCCGCAACCGGATCGGCTGGAATTTGACCAAAAGACTCCAACCGATCGGTTGGACCTTCAGCCGATCGGTTGGGGAACTGCTGCTGTTACAAATTCGCATTTAAAGGTGTATTTACTCTCCATAATCATTGGTGGCTGATCATTTCTGGTTATTAACTATCATGGGACGTTTTTACTTGGAAGAGAAGAGTTATGAGGCTATATAATGAGTACTTAGCCTCTAGATTACATGTACCATCTTTTATCAATATTATTGTTACACTAAAGTGTTACTAGTTCATTTTCTAAGGTTACTAAGTGTGAAAAACGTCAGAAAGAGTTGAGTAAAGTCTCAATCTTTGGTTCGAGTTGGGAATTGTTCACTAGTGTGGTGAATAGTTTATCTAGAGTGTGGTTGCTATAGTTCCACGTGATTCTTGTCATTGTAATTCTCAAGACTAGGTACACCTTGATTCTTATAATGAACAATTGTTACTTTACGTTTAATGAAAGTTTTATTATCTACTTGTGTTTATTTATGATTGCTATGGAGTAATTTGTGATATACTTGTGTGTATGATGTGATTGGTTATGGAGTATTCTTTTACTAAAAAGGTGATGCATGAAAACATATCTATTTTATGAGTTTGTTGAAGTAATATCTAATCTTGCTTAATTTGTTGATAAAAACAATCTTTGGGAAATAGGTCCGAAAGGATTTTCAACTTGTTTTTATTCCAAAACATTAGTGCACGAATTAGTATGGAATATGATGCTTGACAACCATCCTATTTACTTATTAAAATGGATTTTGAGAAGATTTCATCACGAAAAAGGACCGAAAGGATTCGTAGGAATTCATAAGAAAAGAGTTGATTTTCTAAACAACCATGTGATTATAGAATTGTCATACTATCTTGATATGTCCGAAAGGAGTCATTTAGTAGATTGAATTCTTAGTAGTAGTTAGAACATGACATACATCATCGATTGTATTTCTACTCATTTTTAGTTGCGCATCATAACAAGTTTTACACCAAACTTTATATTCATAATTGCAATAATACTCCTAGACCTCATCATGGAATTATACACAAGTATATGCTTAGTTCTTATTTGATTTCTTTTTAAAAATATATTCATACAAACAAGGATTGACAACCTTTGTTAATAAACAAGTTCTACTATAAATAAACAAATCCCTTGGGACGATCTCGACTTACCCACCTTTATTACACCGGACGAGTATACTTGCTCGTATGTGCTAAAGAATTAATCGGATAAATCGTGTTTATAAATTTTAAAACTTGCACTAGCAAAAACGCACATCAAGTTTTTGGCGCCGCTGCCGGGGATTTGATTAGTTTTCTTTATTTTAGTAGTTAATTTGTTTATAATTCGGATTTGATTTAATTTTTAACAAGAAAAAGTTTTTTTTTAGACAGATTGCTCCAACCGATCGGTTGGACAACCAACCGATTCGGTTGGCAGCTCGGTAAAATTAGGATTTTAGTTTTATTCGTTAATTTTCTTTAAATTACTGTTTTTAGTTAATTATTTAGGTTTCTAGACTATTAATGTTAGTAATTATGAGTAGTTAAAATAGTTATTATGATTAATGTTTAAGTTTTTAATTAAATAGAATTAATGTTTAGTTTTAATTATTATTGGGATATTAAGAGTTTTTAATAATAAGTCATTAATGGTAGGATTAAAGTGTAGTTAATTTTTAGTAATTTATTTATAAAAAAAAATATTTTGGTCAGAGTGACCAACCGATTCGGTTACGGGTTCGTACCGATCGGTTGGTGGTGGTAATTTCATCAACCGATTCGGTTGGACACCCAACCGACCGGTTGGAACTCTCGTTAAATTTTTTGCACTTTTTAGTTTTTAGTTTGTTTTCAATTCTTAGTGTTTTAGTTTGTTAATATACTTATTCTTGTTTCATATTAAGAATTATTTGCTTACAACTAACCCTCATGCTAATGGTTTGGATGTTTTTTTTTGGTTATGTTATAGTTAGTAATTGCTTAGGTGAAATGGAGAGTTTAAGTCAGATTTCGGCATACTTGAAAGATTTGGAGGATATGTTCAAGGATTCCGGGGATTCCTTGGAAAAGTTAGAGAATATGTTAGAGAAGGCTAAGAGTGATTTGGAAGAAGGAGAGATTATTGGTGATAATGTTTCTTATTTGCCACATGAAATGTGTTATCCAAAGAAGGAGAAGGAAAGAAAGGTGGTTGTTTTTACTAAGGCACCAACTAAGGAGTACGATGCTCCACACATGAGGTATGCTACACCTTGTGCGGTGGAAGGAGAAAAAGCATGGGATGCGGAGTTGAACATGGAGTATAGTGATAACTATATTTCGGAAGAGATGCTTAACAAGCTTGGCTTTGTTAGACTTGATTATGGGAGCTATGGAAGGAAAGAAGTGAGAGATGTTAAAGCGAATATACATGGTCATATTTTCAAATGTAACTTTGTGGTATTGGATTACATGAATGCCGATAAACCGGAGGTTGTCTTTGGTAGAAATTTTCTTATAACTACCAAGTGTACAATTAATTTTGCACTAGGTGAGTTACGGATCAATATTAGTGATTTGGAAGAAGGGAAGGATGTTAATGAAATGCTAGTTGATGTTTGTGAAGGAATGATAACGCTTAAGGGAGGAAAGGATGAAGTTTGTAAGATGGGAAAAGCCAATCGAAACAAAACCCCATTAAACAAATTAACCCAACCCTCCACCCCAAAGGAAAACAAATCATCATCATCATCATCCAACACTCAACCAAATTCACCACAAAACAAGAAACCCTTAACCAAAGAACAAAAACAAGCAATTTTGGAAAACCTTGAAGCAAAAATAAGTGAGTTAATGGAGAACAAACCGGTTATTGAGGTACTTAGAGATTACATGGTTTATAGGAAGAAGCTAGATGGAGTTATGTTGGCAAAATCAAAGTTGGAGAATAATAGTTTTGATGAGGTAGAGGAAAGAAGAATAATGGAGAATGGGCTTCCTAAAAAGATGAATGATCCCGGAAACTTTGTTTTACCGGTGAAGATTAATGGAACTACTCCATTGTATGCACTAGCCGACACGGGTTCTAGTGTGAGTATAATGCCTTACCCCTTGTATCAAAAGTTGGGATTGAGAGACCCTCAACCTAACAATTCTAAACTCACCATGGCGGATAATTCTAAAGCAAAAGCAATGGGGGAGGTAAGAAATGTTAGAGTACAAATAGGATACCAAGCGTTCTTGGCGGACTTTCTAGTGTTAGATGTTGCGGTTGATAAAGAACTACCTTTGTTGTTAGGTAGACCATTTTTAAGAACGTGTGGTGCGGTGATAGACATGGGAAAAGGAACTATGACCATAGATGATGGAATTTTAAAGAATACTTACTACCCAAGGCCTAGAGGTGGTAGTAATGTGGATGACTTTGATGAAGACCAAGAGGAGGATTACCTTGGTTGTTTTGAAGTAGGGAGAGATGAAGATGGGAGGCCTAAATTTGGGCCATGCACACCTAGTTTCTTTGACATAGAGGACGAAATGGAGAGGGCTCTAGCAATGGAGGCTTATTTTAACCCATTTAAAAACATCTTTGTGTTTAATAAATTGACAGATTTTCTTGGATCTTTACCGGTCCAATTGAAGAACTTGGAATGGGGATCCGATGGTCCTAGCATTTACAAACGAGAAGATGGAGATGGTGAATGGCATTGCAAATTTGACATCACATGTCCTAGCGGAAGGAACTTTGCAAGAAGTTTCAAAACTCAAAAGACTACTAGGAAGCTTTCGAACAAGTATCGTGGAGAAGACATTCTTAGAAACGAATATTTCTATGGATGATGGAGAAGGATTGCAAGAATAAAGCACCTCTTGTGCTATTAGTTTGTTTCACATTTTCTATTTTCATGCAATTTTATTTTATGTTTCTTAGGTTTCATGCATTTTTACTTTTTAATAAGACTATCGTTATGTCATTTTATAGTTTTATCTATTTGAGTGATTGTTTGTTAGTTATTATGAGTTAAGTTAAGTTATTAAGTTAGAAGTAGAAATAATGACCAATGTTTGGTAGACCAAGTGTGTTTGGATACATATACATACAAAACAAGTGTTTTTGAAAAGACATAAACTAGTCTTGGCATTGCAAGAGCTAGTGGAGAAAAGTTTTTGGAGAAAAATCAATTTCTTACAACTGATTCGGTTGGATGCTCAACTGATCGGTTGGAATTGAATATATAAACCCACAATTTCAAAAACCCAAGAACACACACACACACAATCCACCAAAAGTTGGGTCATTCAATTCGACCATAAGAAGTGTTTTGAAGGTTACAGGAGTGTAATTAGATCATCAATGGCATCAAGTCAAGTAAGTTATGTTATTAATTTCATTCAATTAAGTTTTAATTCGGATTATTAAGATTAGGTCATGATTTGGGTATTTTTGAATTAATTCGAATTGAGATGTAATATTTTGGGGATAAGTGATTAGATACGAGTAGAATGCATTGCAAAAAGAATTAGATCAATTGATTAAGTTTTGAGTAAGAATTGATTGATGGAATTTTCGAATAGAATTGGGTATAATCTTTAGAACTAATTTCTTTGCAATTGATGAATCCCAGATGTTATATGCTTGTTAATTAGTGATGTAGGATGGTACATTGTTAATTAAGAACACTTATTTGAAAGAATTAAGTTGATGATGTTCTTGAGTTCATAGAATCATTAGGTTGATGCATTGATGTGTTATGAATCGTTGTTAGAAGTGTTGGGAAGTTAGAAGCACCCTAAGATGGTCAATTACAGGTTAGAAGAAAGATTGGATTGAATGGAAAACGTTCGGATTGAATTTGAAGTAGAAAAAGTTCACAGAACGACCAGCCGATTCGGTTGCGGGCACAAACCGATCGGCTGGATGTTGACCAAAGGACCAACCGATTCGGTTGGTGGGCAACCGATTCGGTTGGTTGCTACGGAAAAATTGTGACATTTTTGAATCGCGTTTTCTAGTTTCTAACTTGATTGGTATTAGTTCTTATACTCTTATAATGATATGTTTTGAGTTTTCTTTCAGGGAAAAAACCCGTTGGTTGGCAAGTTTTTGAAAAGGCACAATAGGAAGAGGATTACTATTACTTTGAGGCCCGAAGCTAATGAGAATGTGAAGTTCTCTCATGTCCAAGATAAGGATGCGAAGAATGCATACAGGGAACGTCTCTCGAAATTGCAAGAGAGAAAGGTTGCTGTGCCAAGGTTGATCAATTGGGACTTGTTTGCGGAGTATGAATGTGAGGAGCAGTTGCGAAGCATGATGGTGATGACTTATGTGTATCCGGGAGATGGGGATACATTTGAGGATCGTTCGTGGGAAAGAGCATTTAGCATAAGGGAGAATGTAGTCAAGGAATGGTGCTTGGAATTCTTTTCAACCTTCTACTTTAATCGGAAGGTGAATGATGTGATTAACGATGTTTGTGTTTGGTTTAGGCTATGTGGTAATGAGCATGCTTTCTCTTTACCTAATTTTGCGGCTGTTCTGGGGTTATACACGGTTGGTGAAATAAATCATAGGTTGTTTGGGCCACACTTCGTGAGTTTGGCTAGGGTGTGTAGTGATTCAAAAATTCTTGATTCTTACTGGAACCGAATTGGAGATCCTTCTTGTTCAAGGAGGAATGCATCAGCGATCAGAAACCCGTTGCTTAAGGTTTTGCAAAAGTTGATTTCATGGGGATTATTATATAGGCATGGGAATCAAGACAAGTGCACCCAACCAGATTTGTGGACAATGAAGTTGTTGGAGGAGGACAAAAACGGGAACGCGGCATGGATCATTGCCGAGTACCTTTCAAAAAGAGCACCTGGGATTAAAAAGCAGAGTGATGTTTGTGGAGGTCACTATGTGACCGTGATAGCCAAGAATCTTGGGTACTATACTGATGTGGAGTTGAGGAAATGTCGGGGTAGAATGGATAGTGAGATTTGGGATGCGGCTAGTTTTGGAAAGGCGTTTGATAGGAAGAATAGAGTTTTGGGAGCTTGGACTGAACCGAGAGGAGGGGCGTCTTCAAGGGCTTACATGGAAGCACCTTCGCAACCTCCAATGGGAAGTTTCTCGGGAAATACACAAAGTGGGTTCGACTCAGGATGGGGAGATTGGAACCGGGAACTAAATGCTATAGAGTGTAGGGATGTTTGGAGAGACAATATGATGATGCGGACTAATTATAATTATGATTATTCCATACCCATGCTCCAACATTTGGCACGAGATGCCGACTATGAGGTACCTCCCTACCAACCACCAAATGTTCCACCATACCCTCTGCCGTATGAACCCTATCCTGGTCCTTACCCATATCCTTATCCTGGATATTCACCGTTTCCTGAGCCATACCCCCCATATGGCCGACTTCCCGAATATGGTAGTTCTGGTGTTAATGTTGGAGGACCAAGCTTTACTCCTGGAGGATCAAGTTATTATGCTGGAGGTTCATCGTCAAGAGCTGGGATGAAGAAGAGACGTGTAGTGGACGATGAGGATGATGATGAAGATGACGATGAGGAGGAAGAGAGTGAGGATGAAAGAGTCAACCCCGACATGGACTATTGATGGCGAGTGGTAATCATTTGAGTTGTGTTTGGTAACAAAGACAATTATGTTTGTTGAATAATTTCTATTTCCACTTCTTAACTATTTTCTTTAGGATTAACTTAACTTAACTTAATTTTCTTTGTTTAGACATATTTGTGTGTTGCTTTTGTTTGTTTGTTTGTTTCGTATATGTTGCAGTTTTCTTGCAGGAGTACGGAAGCATATAGTTGATCCAATTTTTGGAGTCGTTAGACTCATTTGCTTATTACGATCAAATATGCATTTTGCGTATCTAACTCCGGTATTTTCTAAATTTTTCCATTTCCTTTACTTTGAAGTCATTTTTATTACATTGAGGACAATGCAAAACTTAAGTGTGGGGGAGGGAAGAAAATAGAAAAATTGCACATATTTTTAAATTTTTTTTTTTTAAATTTTATTTTTAATTGTTTTTAGAGTCAAGGACTATAGTAACTTATGGTTCGCCTTTTAGATTTTAGTCAAAATAAGGTTGATTTGATGGTAAATGATAATAACATTTTTAGAGTTTAAAGTAAGTTTAAAGAACAATTCGTCTCGGAATTGATAACATTTGCTAAGCACAATATTATACCCTTGTTACTACATATAGTGAGGATTAGTTTTTTGTATATGAATAGTGTTCTCATGCTATTTATATATTTCATTATGAGTGTGCCGGTGATTGTGTTAATTCTAGAACTTGTACTTGTTATGCATTACGATTAAAATCATTTTTCGAATGATGAGGATATTTTCAAAGGATAATAGGCAAAATTAGGAATAAAACCAAATGGCCATCCGTTTACAAAACAAATTTTTGCTAACCACATCGGTTAGTTTACCTCGTATTTAGAACCCATTTGTTAGCGTTTATCTTTAACGCTAGATACCCCTAGTTACACCCTTTGAGCCATTCCTTTCCATTTGTTATATCCAGAAAAATACAAAAATATTTTACACTTTAAACTTTAGCCTAACCTTGTCAAAGTCTAAACGGTGGATTGCTAGTTGCTTGGTACGAAGGATTGTTTTTGATGATTATGAGTTAGACACACTTCGATGTTTGGTTGTACCATTTCAACAAGTTGAAGGAGACTGCAGCTTCTTATTTGTATTTTTTGTGGTGTATGCTTAAGCGAAGTGTGGGGGGAGTTTTATTATTTAAAAAAAATAATAAGTCATCGCAACTATAAGGTGACAATTATAGCGAATGTGCTATATGATGAATAAAAGAAGTTATGAGATATGTTGTTGAGCCAACGAGCTTAGTATGAAGAATTCTTAAATGGTGAATCGATGTATCGAGATATGGAAAATTCGAAGAGGAGAAAGAAGGTAACTATGATCATTTATGGGATACGTGGTTTGGTTTGTGACTAGCAATTACGGGATTTAGACTTGATTTCATTTTTCTTTTAAACCAATTTCATATATTCCCATGCCTTATCCTTACCTTTTTAACTTAGCGTAATTACTAAATGTGTTGACATGTAGTGACCATCCGAATTTTTGAAGAATGGGATAACGTGCCAGCGATCTAAGGATTATCCTTAGTGACCATCCGTTATTTAGTTAATCTAAAGATTCGTGCTAGCGATCTATTGTGTTGGACATGAGGTATTTGCACTTAAGTTAATTAACCCTTAGCCAAAACATTATAACCCGAATAAAAGACCTCTTTGATGAATTATCTTATTGTTTTGATACTCGTACAAGCTTATGGTAAGAAACATTAATCATGACTGAGCTATGAGTGATTTATTAATCTTATCACATATTGAGGGATGAGTGAATTTCAAATATCTTCGTGAGGTGCTTAGAATTGTTGTCAAGTTCTTTTACTTATTTAAAATTCACATAAGATGTTTGCATTATTTCTATTAATATCAATTTTCTTTTGATTAAGATTTGCTCGAGGGCGAGCAAAGCTCAAGTGTGGGGGATTTGATAACGCTCAAAGTTAACATGTTTTTAGAAGCGTTATTGTTGGTTTTTCGTATGGAAATTGGTCATATTTGTATACATTTGTTACTTAATCGTGGAAAAGTGTTTATACATGCAAATATAGCCAAAAGCAGTGAAAAGATGCTTAAAAGTGAAGAAATGAAGTGATCATGCTTGTTGGGGAAAGATTCGAATGGAAGAGAAGGATGAAATTAACGCATGGACAAAGGATTTGATATAGACGAGCTTTCTATACATATTTACCAAAGAAATATCAAGTTCTAATGTACCAAGACATGCCACGAAGAAAGGAAACACATGCGAAAAGAATCGGCGAAGAAAAGTCAAAGAAACAACATAGTGGAGGCATCCAGCCGATCGGCTGCAACCCGCAACCGGATCGGCTGGAATTTGACCAAAAGACTCCAACCGATCGGTTGGACCTTCAGCCGATCGGTTGGGGAACTGCTGCTGTTACAAATTCGCATTTAAAGGTGTATTTACTCTCCATAATCATTGGTGGCTGATCATTTCTGGTTATTAACTATCATGGGACGTTTTTACTTGGAAGAGAAGAGTTATGAGGCTATATAATGAGTACTTAGCCTCTAGATTACATGTACCATCTTTTATCAATATTATTGTTACACTAAAGTGTTACTAGTTCATTTTCTAAGGTTACTAAGTGTGAAAAACGTCAGAAAGAGTTGAGTAAAGTCTCAATCTTTGGTTCGAGTTGGGAATTGTTCACTAGTGTGGTGAATAGTTTATCTAGAGTGTGGTTGCTATAGTTCCACGTGATTCTTGTCATTGTAATTCTCAAGACTAGGTACACCTTGATTCTTATAATGAACAATTGTTACTTTACGTTTAATGAAAGTTTTATTATCTACTTGTGTTTATTTATGATTGCTATGGAGTAATTTGTGATATACTTGTGTGTATGATGTGATTGGTTATGGAGTATTCTTTTACTAAAAAGGTGATGCATGAAAACATATCTATTTTATGAGTTTGTTGAAGTAATATCTAATCTTGCTTAATTTGTTGATAAAAACAATCTTTGGGAAATAGGTCCGAAAGGATTTTCAACTTGTTTTTATTCCAAAACATTAGTGCACGAATTAGTATGGAATATGATGCTTGACAACCATCCTATTTACTTATTAAAATGGATTTTGAGAAGATTTCATCACGAAAAAGGACCGAAAGGATTCGTAGGAATTCATAAGAAAAGAGTTGATTTTCTAAACAACCATGTGATTATAGAATTGTCATACTATCTTGATATGTCCGAAAGGAGTCATTTAGTAGATTGAATTCTTAGTAGTAGTTAGAACATGACATACATCATCGATTGTATTTCTACTCATTTTTAGTTGCGCATCATAACAAGTTTTACACCAAACTTTATATTCATAATTGCAATAATACTCCTAGACCTCATCATGGAATTATACACAAGTATATGCTTAGTTCTTATTTGATTTCTTTTTAAAAATATATTCATACAAACAAGGATTGACAACCTTTGTTAATAAACAAGTTCTACTATAAATAAACAAATCCCTTGGGACGATCTCGACTTACCCACCTTTATTACACCGGACGAGTATACTTGCTCGTATGTGCTAAAGAATTAATCGGATAAATCGTGTTTATAAATTTTAAAACTTGCACTAGCAAACACGCACATCAAGTGTTCGACATCGGAGTGAAGTTTTTGTCTTCTTATAACTGGAGCCGTTGGATGTCCAATGATATTGACGATTGGATGATCACAAGTCCAATGGTGTGTTGAAGGGTGAGGATTATGGAACTTCTGCATATTAGTTGGTTCCAAATTGCGTGTTGACGACTCAGCAATATCTGAAAGGTTCGGAGTCGGAGCGAACGGATTGAAGAACGCATTTGGATCATAATTTGTAGGTTCGGGTACTTGTGGTTGATTTAGATCTTCAGTTGGGTTGTCGATATTGGAAGTAGTTTGTTCGGCTGTTGTTGGTGATTCAGTTATAGGTGCATCGGGTTCTACGGTTGTAGTTCTAGGAACGGGTGTAACAAGTACTTGAATGTTATCAGGTTGAGCAGCGGAATTAGTGGACACATCTGGTGTGAGTTTATGATGTTTGTTGATCATACAACGATTTTGGGTGTAACATGCTGTTGAGACTGCTTCAATCCATAGATAATCTGGTAATTGAGCATTAATAAGCATCGTTCGTTCGGCTACCACTAACGTTCCGTTACGTCTTTCGACGGCTCCATTTTGTTCGGGAGTCCGTGCAATCAATGTTTGATGTAGAATTCCAACTTTCTCAAAATAATCACGAAGAGTTTGATTCTTGAATTCGGTTCCATTATCCGAATATATGTTTATCCAAAAAAACAAGCATTTTGTAAACACAAGCATAGATTTAATTGTACTACTAAATATGTAAACACAAGCATAGATTTGATAAGAAATGAGATGAGAAATAGAGATGGTTGATCTACTAAATATGTGAAAGAATTTGACAAGAGTTTAATCAAGATATTCAATAAACCAACAAGTGTACAAGATTACATAAGGTCCTATTTATAGGTGAGGATTAGGGCAACATCCCTTCCTCCCTTCCTTGCCTAAATCGTGGGCTTAAGGCCCATTGGACGCTTAGTGGACTTAAACACTTAAGATTAATAACATAAATAACAAAGCAACATATTCGTATTATGGAATGACCAACACTTGAGAGATGACGTGAAACGTGATCCTAACACAACTTCACCATATTCCCTCAACCATTTTGTTCGATTCATGCTCTAGAAAACCTTGAAACATGAACACTAATGGTTATGATGATAACATCAAAATAAGTGTTTTATTTGATTTAACAGAACTTGATGAAAACAACGTTTGGTACTTTCGCGAAAACAATGAACTTTAAGCCTATCTTCCTTTAGAAAAACATTCAACCAAAATTTTCCCAGAACCAAACTTTGCTCACTACTTCGAAGCACACATGAGTATCTGAGCAATATATTTGGGTCCATTTCTAGCGTAAAACAATATAACATCAATTTACACATTCGTATGTTTGTACAAATAAAATTTAATGATAAAGGAATATTTGTTTAGGCCGAGCAATATATGATGGGTGATGTAGGATCATTGTAGCTCGAGGTTGTTTAGACCTCATATCTAGGAACACAATAACAGTAATTATACACGCAGCGGAATTAAACAAACATCAAAGTTATTGTGAACAAGGTTTTTCTATATCATCTCTAAAACTAACAAACAATCACTAACAACCCCAATTTTACTTGATCAAGGTAGAACATGTTACACACCTTGTAACAGGGATCAAGGACTCGACCTTGAGGCAGTACTAACTAACTAACTAACCACTAACCCTAGACGTTTATAACCTACGTCTAGATTACATACACACACCTTTAGTCGACTACATTATGGAAGACATATATTAAAAATCCTAACCCTTGATCTCTTTATATAATAGAGATTTAGGGTTTACAAAATACTACGAAGGACTAATAAATAAAACTTATTTTGCAAGCAAGTCCTTCTCCATCTTTTGTAGAATTCCTTCTTGTCATATTAAGTCCCTATTGTTTCATTCTTTCTTGTTTTGTATCATCAAATCTAATAGACCCAACAATCTTCCCCTATTTGATGATGACAAAACAACCACGAATCTTGTACGAACTTCCCTAGACGAAGTAGAGAAATTGAGATAATTAAATCTCGCCATGAATGAAACAATCTTTGTCTTCCCCTTAATCCATGCCATACCACTCTAATCATCTAACTCTAACATCTCTTCCCCTTTTTGTTAACAACAAATAGGGAACATATGCAAATATGATCTTGACCACCACGAACCAATATCACACTTCTAAACAAAGCCTTCCAAGTTGCAAATTGCCCTCCATGAAGAACACCAAAATGCTTACTAAAAATGAATCCAAAACAATAGAAAACTCCAACTAGCAGTAGTAATAGTGATCACATGTGAAGAAAACCAAACATAACAAACTTGATGATGAAGTAGAATAACCCAAACTTGTGTCTTATGTCTTGTACTAACCACGTGACTCCAAACTCATACCAAAGCACAAAAAGTATAAGTAGACCACAACCTCTTGATAAATCCTCAACTATATGAGACACTGAGCACTACAACGTAACTCCTTAAAGTGATAGCAAATGTGAACATTAAGCACCTTTAGTTTATAGATCACACACCTTTGCTAGATTCATCACGTCTTTGTCACAACAATAAAGCACGAACAAGTTATCTCCAAAGTGTAACACCCACCTTCAGATATGATAAGAACACGCACCTGTGAAACTCAACTACAACATCAAATAAATGATATTCACCTTTCTTCGTATTCAATTAAGCAATAAGAACGAGCCTTTAAACCGTTAAGAACAAAAACCAAACTTCTTGTGTGTGTGGATTAACCAACAACCTGTGTGTGTAAACCAATATCTCTCACTCTTCAACTCGAGCAGCAGAATGTACTAAACGTAGCAGTAGTATAAAAATTACAGCAGCAGAAAAACTTTGAAGCACACTTTCCTTGCATTACTAAATGTTGACCCAAAAAAACAATATAATAATCCAAGTGCTTGTCGACAAACAAAACTAATAACCAATGATTCCTCTATTAACCCATGATTAAATTTGCAACAAAAGTTGAATCCCAGTATTGAAGGCAATACATCGTTAAAATCCATCTTCAATTTATGAAACCTCCACCAATCAACAAATAATACAAACGTCTTCTCAACCGAATATTAATAATACGAGGGTGTTATTCTTTTGAAGCAATCAATTATAATCGATTAATAAATAACCATCCATCAGATCCAAGTTTTTAACTCATGCCATAAACGACAACCCTTCGATTTATTCACTTTATTACTTTGTCACAGCAGCAATATTCCATGTAAATATAAACAAACACCGGCCACTTAATTGATAACAAAAAAATATTGCAACTGACCTTGTACCATACCACTTGCCAAAAGAAAACGATAAACCCTTTGTAATATATAAGTTATGTAGCACCAATCCACATTAATTGAGCTACGAGGTTTCTCAATTAATTGCACCGATCAACAAACTCAACCATTATATTATCAATTAATTCATTGACCCACAATTGATTAGTACGAGGTAAATAGTAAGGTAAACCTCTATTGAAGAATATGAATTCGTTTTGCCATATAACCTTTTTGTTGACAAAAAAGAATAAATAATAAATTGTTACCTTTTTCGAATCAGCTTCATTCAATACGTACACCGACAATAAAAACATTCAACAGCAGCGGCACATAATAATAACCAAATCAATCTTTTTCAAAACAGTTTCTTCGACCATAAAACCTTGTTGAATCCTTAGATATCACGAGCAACCTGTCTCTGATACCACATGTAGGATGATTGTAGCTCGAGGTTGTTTAGACCTCATATCTAGGAACACAATAACAGTAATTATACACGCAGCGGAAATAAACAAACATCAAAGTTATTGTGAACAAGGTTTTTCTATATCATCTCTAAAACTAACAAACTATCACTAACAGCCCCAATTCTACTTGATCAAGGTAGAACATGTTACACACCTTGTAATAGGGATCAAGGACTCGACCTTGAGGCTGTACTAACTTACTAACTAACCACTAACCCTACACGTTTATAACCTACGTCTAGGTTACACACACACACACCTTTAGTCGACTACATTATGGAAGACTTATATTAAAAACCCTAACCCTTGATCTCTTTATATAATAGAGATTTAGGGTTTACAAAATACTACGAAGGACTAATAAATAAAACTTCTTTTGCAAGTGAGTCCTTCTCCATCTTTTGTAGAATTCCTTCTTGTCATATTAAGTCCCTATTGTTTCATTCTTTCTTGTTTTGTATCATCAAATCTAAAAGACCCAACAATCTTCCCCTATTTGATGATGACAAAACAACTACGAATCTTGTACGAACTTCCCTAGACGAAGTAGAGAAATTGAGATAATTAAATCTCGCCATGGATGAAACAATCTTTGTCTTCCCCTTAATCCATGCCATACCACTCTAATCATCTAACTCTAACATCACTTCCCCTTTTTGTTATCAACAAATAGGGAGCATATGCAAATATGATCTTGACCACCACGAACCAATATCACACTTCTAAACAAAGCCTTCCAATGTTTCAAATTGCCCTCCATGAAGAACACCAAAATGCTTACTAAAAATGAATCCAAAACAATAGAAAACTCCAACTAGCAGTAGTAAAAATCAAACACTTCCCCTTGAGTGGTGCGTGAACGTCAAATGATTAAAAACACATCATAATATGCTTCCCCTGAAATCAATGTGTTAACCATCTTCATGATTCTTCAAATCTGTAGGCTCTATGTAATGATCACATGTGAAGAAAACCAAATATAACAAACTTGATGATGAAGTAGAATAACCCAAACTTGTGTCTTATGTCTTGTACTAACCACGTGACTCCAAACTCATACCAAAGCACAAAAAGTAAAAGTAGACCACAACCTCTTGATAAATCCTCAACTATATGAGACACTGAGCACTACAACGTAACTCCTTAAAGTGATAGCAAATATGAACATTAAGCACCTTTAGTTTATAGATCACACACCTTTGCTAGATTCATCAAGTCTTTGTCACAACAAGTTATCTCCAAAGTGTAACACCCACCTTGAGATATGATAAGAACACGCACTTGTGAAACTCAACCACAACATCAAATAAATGATATTCACCTTTCTTTTAGGATACTAATAAAGCTCGAAACACGTATTGATCCTTGTGGTGTGGATCGTTTATAAGCAAGAAACAAAGAAAGAAATGTAGAGAGAGAAAGTTAGAGAGAGAAAGAGGTGAAGCCTTGAGAGAAAACCAAAAAAAAAGAAAATAGATTATGAGAAGGCTTACCCTCTCCAAGGATGGAGAGTGTATTTATATGTACATGGGTTTTGCCACTTGGGCGGGCCACTTGGGCTGCAGATCAGGTATACAGTGGGTAAAGACCCGTCCTTCTTCCGCGAACTAATCTACTTCTAAACTATGTTTAACTAACTATTGTAACTACTACAAGCTAAACAATGCTTAATCATATCTGGGGTGACCGAATCTTGCTTATACAAAAAGTGTATTCCTAACAATCTCCCCCTAAGGGAGGTTACCCCTGGAATCTGGAAAAATTCTTGAATTCTTGCATTGAGATCTTTGTAGATTCTTTTGTAGCTCGTAGTTGTTGATTCTTCATAGATAAACGACTCAAGATGACTTCCTTGATGTATATGACGATCTTTTGACTTT
>LBNU01036906.1:33652-48585 GCA_014162995.1 Artemisia annua | reverse complement strand
GTTTTTTTTTCCAGTGCTAATATGTTATGCTTAAAGGCCACCATCTATGGTGTGTACTTTTCAAATTTCTCCACGCTTTATATGGTGGTGACACTTAATCATTTTTTCCACTCATTCAAGCGTCACAATCAATTCACTTTGTCTACGCTTATTGCCGTTTATCATTTTGTGACGCCGAATAATGCCACGCTATGGATAGCGTGTACTCCAAATATAATCACACTATTAATCGTGTACATATCTCCTAATATGCGTGTATAATTCTATGCTTTGTTTTAGGTTAGATGTTAACATTAGAATTATACTGTTTAAGGTTAAGTGTTAACAGCGGAGTTATACACTATTTTTGGTTAGGTGTTAACATTGGAGTTATACATTGTTAATTGTTTTAGGTTAGGTGCTACCCGAAGCTTTCCTGCATGTAAATGTGAAGCGCATCAGTCTATTTCATATGTAAAATTGATGTGTCATATTAGATTTCTCAACCACGGGACGCTCCCTGGGTATAAAAAACACGCAGTAAATTTCTAATTTGCATACCATATTTATTTATTCATAGCGTTGTTACACACAGCTAACAAAGCTGGTTGATTATTATTTATTCATTCATTTATCAAACTTTACAAACAAACTGGAATATTTATTAAACATGATTTTTTTATTTAATGTCACTCCTCCAGTCCACTTGTCCTCCATTGATTTTCAAGCAGTCCAGCAGTCCATGTCTGCGAAGCTGCATAAGATATCAAAGACGACCATTACGGTAATTAATATTTCATCTTTTTAAGAAACAACGATTTAAAATCATCTACTAGCTACTGTAACAAAATCATAGAATCGAATGTGTACCCAGTCGCGAGATTTTCCAATCTTGATCACCGACGGCTGTCCAAAAGAAATATCCTCCTATGTTAAGTGATTTTGCATATTGTACCTTTGTTTGTACAGAGTTAACATCGTCATATCCAATCCAAGACGTTCCTGCATAAGAATAATAAGATACGGTTTGTGTGTCATAAACCACGTTGGCGTTATTTTCGACATTGAATTGTTGCACTTCCGAGTAAAGCATTGCTCCTTCATTTCCTGGTCCTATACCATCAGCTGGAGCCCCGATACCATTTACAGATGGATCCTTTAGTGTCCATGTCCAACCATATAATGGCATGCCCATCACTAACTTTTGTCTTTGGATCCCAGCGCTAATCCATGATTGTAGCCCGTTACTCGTGCTAAGATCACCATTTGGATCATATAACGCGGCTGGGGCACCGGTTGCATCCGGTGTCCAAGGCCCGTGATAATCATAACACATTGCATTGATCCAATCCAAATTCTTATTTATGGACGCCACTGGATACTTAACATTAACTCCACTATCGGTAACGAATTCTGATTTATAACGAGTGGCGGCTGAAAGAAGAAGTCGTGGCTTACCTGTTGACGAGGCTTCATTGTTGACTGCCACACGCCACTCGTCAAGCAAGAGGCCAAAGTTGTTCATATCGGTTTGGGTTTGAGGATATTCCCAATCCAAGTCAGCTCCATCAAAGCCATAGTTTCGTGCCACTTGTATAGTGGAACTAATGAAACTTGCCCTCGAGTTGGCACTCGAGGCCATCTTGGATAAGAGTTCTGCTTGGCCAGCCGAGCCACCCCCAATGGAAAACAACGTCTTGACAGGTGGATTCTTTGCGTGAAGGGCAGTGTTGAAGCTATTGAGCGCAGACGCTGTTGTCGCGTCTACGTCGAACTGGAATGTGACGTCATTAGGGGATAGAAAAGCATAATAAACATGAGTGAAATAAGCGGTTTCAATGTTTGATGGTGGAAAAAAGTCTTGGGCCCATGCAGGCCAATAACCCCCTTTGTTTTGGGCGCTAATAATAGGACTACAAATGGTGAGACTCAATATCACAAGGACAAGGGTAGCTGGAGCTTTGAGGAATTCCATGGTTTGTGTAATAATAATACTTGAGGAATCCCATGATGTCTTCTTATACTCGATCGACTTTCTTTAACTTTGACAAATTTTTAACTTTGACTTTGACAATTCTTTAACTTCAACAAACAAACAGTATTCCATGACAATTCTTTAACTTTGACTAAATATAGTGTTACACTGTTACAGATGACTCATCATCATCATTCATCTAGTAACCTTATCCAAATATAGAGCTGTAGATGATGACTCTTGATTCATTCATCTTGTAAAATATGTTTAACGTGCAAGTAACTTACATATCTGACGAAGAAATAGGCAAACGATGCTTTCGTATATTTTATTTATTCTTTACAAAATTAAAAAATATTAAAATGTATAAAGCTACCTATTAAAAAATATACTCCCTCCGTCCCAATTTATTTGTCCACTTTTGACTTTTGAAGTCTTTCTTTGTTAACTTTGACCTTAAATTTTGTTGTTTGTGTTATATAATACTTGATGAAACTTATACCTAATAAAAATACATTTAAAACTCAATCCATTCATATATTTTGCATCAAGTATTAAATAACACAAAAGAAAATATTTATGGTCAAAGTCGTAAAAGAAAGACTTCAAAAGTCAAAAGTGGACAAATAAATTAGGACGGAGGGAGTATTTCTTAACGTGCAAAGAGCTTTAATCTGATAAAGAAAATAGACAAACGATCAATAGTTTACGAGGAGAGTTATATTAAGTACCAAACTTTTTTTCTTACATACCAAGTGACTCATCCCCACCATCAATCTAAAAAGAAATCAATGGTTGAGATTAAAAGCATTTTAATATTTCACCCATTTTTTATAATTTAAATATCTCTTAAACCGTTAATCGTTAAGCGAAAATAATTACACCATCGCGACTAGCATTTAATTATTTTTCTATAGACGGGCACTTTGATATACTTCCGACAAAAAAAAAATCGTTTTTTTCACGTTTTTTTTCGTGGCCGAAAAAATCATATATGTAATATCATATATGATATGTAATATCATATATGATATATCATATGTGATTTTTTCGGCCATGAAAAAAAACGTGAAAAAAACGAAAAAAAATTGTCGAAAATATATCAAAGTGCCTATTTATAGAAAGATAATTAAATGCTCGTCGTAACGGTATATATTTTTTTTTTCGCTTAACGATTAACGGTTTGAAAGATATTAATATTTGAAGAAAAAATAATGAAAGTGTTTTAAATTGTTGGGATTAATCTCATCCATTAGATCAAATAAAGATGGAGGGAAGATGGAGGGGGAGATTAGTCCCTTTGTATGTAAAAAAAGTTTGGTCCTCAAATGATCTTAAATCATAGTTTACATAACAAATTAGAGAGTAATTATTTTTTTTTCCCTTTGAATCGACAATGTTTAAACGTGTAAAATTCTATCATGTGTTAGCAAAGCAAATCAAGCGGTTTGGTAAAGACTAGTCGACTATTAAACGTGTAAAATTCTATCATGTGTTAGCAAAGCAAATCAAGCGGATTGATAAAGACTAGTCGACTATTGAAGCCAACTTGACATTGGATTTGTTGATGGGACACTCTCTCTATCTAGAATCCTTTACTTATTCTTGATCATGGAACAATATTTTGTATCAAGAGCCTCTATATGGATGCTTGAGTGATGCAGTTTACTTATTTTTTAATATAGGTTTTCTAGCTTAAAAAAAGACATATGAATAGGATTTTATGGTTTTTGAGATTTAACGGTTCAAATTCCATTTTTCTTGTTTCTAAAGCTTTATAGTGGTAAAATTTAAGTTTCCGTCGGTTTAGAATTGTTCTTTATCACATAGACAGGCCCGGATTTAAGCATGTGCGGGGTGTGCGACGGCACAGGGCCTCCATTTTCTTAGGGCCCCAATTTCTGGATCTGTGGCGTTGTATAAACTTGTTTTTTTACGTTTTTATAAAGTAAAATGGTGTTTTATGAAGGATTAAATACGTTTTACAACGTTAGAATTTAACGATTTGTCTTGGAGATTGAAGAAACAGAGCTTAAAATATCGNATAATTTGTCAAGTTTACTGATTTTGTTGGACATATTGTTCAAGGGCCTCCAACATAATATAGCACAGGGCCTCCAAAATCCACGAGATGGCCCTGCACATAGACATCAAGATTTGGGCAATTTAAGTTCGAGTTTCGTTCTTATTTTTCTATCACGTGATCGGGTTTACATACTTTGTATCTCGTTGATCAGGTATCTCGTGAGAAAATCTCGGAACGAGTCTCCACTACTTTGCCAAGTTATTACGAGATAGAGACCTTATCTCGTTATTCTAATACGAGACAATACTGTTTCTACTACTTTCTATTTATGTTAAAAGATTTGACCAGTCAACACGAGGTGGTTATTAATTTTCATCATTACGAGATTGGTTCTTCTTCATTGTGTTACGAGATTGTTTTTAGTCACGAGGTTGCTAGTTTGTTTTAAGTTACGAGGTAGTGTATTTAGAGATAGTATTTAATTTCGTTACGAGTCTACGAGATAGTATTATCACTTTGATTACAAAGTTGGGATTTCAAGTTGAATCACGAGATTGTGTTTAAAGATTGAATCACGAGGTAGTTATTTAAGTTTGAACTTGAATCACTATATTGTATCAAGCATTTGTGTTGCGAGGTTGGTTATTAAGATTTGTGTTACGAGGTTGTTTACAAGGTTGTTCTTTTAACATCAATTACGGGATCCACTTCTATTCATTTACAAAGTCTACAACATGAACTTCAACACAATGTCAGCTAAACAAAGTCAAATCATTCGTCCAAAAAAAGTATACAAATTATTAATCGAAATTGGAATATATATATCAAAATGAAGGCACGACCTACGGATTATTGTGAGATCTTAAATAAAACGCGATTTTAATCGTCATATTTCTTATATATGTAAATAGGCTGAAAACGCGAGCTCTACTTTATAGTCAAAATGATGTATAATTGTTTTGATAAGTTTACCTAAACTAACGCAAATGTCTCTTTTAATGTCTCAGAGACGAACATAAACTAACACAAATGTTTTTGATATTTAGTTTATTAATGACGTCTAAGAATTGAGGATGTTCAACTTAGACGAACTTTTATTTCCTCACGTGTACTGTACTTGGTTACTAGATCAGTATCAACGTGGTCTTTATATTCTTATAACCAAAATGTATGCAGTTAATAAGTGAACCTATTCACATATATGGGACAGATAATGAAATGAGAATCTAATACCTTGTTTCTTCTGTAATTACTCCAGACTTCTCAGTTAGATTCCCCCTCCCCGTACGTGGAAATGAAAGCATGCATCAATATCTATCTTAATGGAGACACAATGCCAACCATGTTCATGCACGGTAATCGGACACGTATCAACACTCTTCCCTATATATACTCATAACTACATCATGTATTCATGTATGTCATCAGACGCATCAAGTAAGACAAAGGTATATGTAGGAAGGTCAAGTGTCACTTAGAGTTTCTCCGAGCACTTCAATAGGATGTTTCACTTAGGATGTCTTGCTGAAGTGTTTGGTGGAACTCCGAGTGCCACTTGACACCATGAAAACCAAAAAAGTATAACACTTAACTTGCTCTTACACACTTTGATAGTAATCCCTTAGATCGAGTTCTTACCACATCTTGATAGTATACAATAATGCATGAACGCCAAGTGTCCCTTGGAGTTCCTCTGAGCACTTCATTACGACGTTTTACTAGGAATGTCTTACTGAAGTGTTTGGTGGAACTCCGAGGGTCCCTTGACACTAATAAACTAGAAATTTCAAATGTTAAGCATAGCATTTTTAGCGCCTTCAATTCATACTTGTTCTTAACAGTAGTAAGAACAAGGAGACTGCTGCATTTACCGACTTGTCTGCAAACATGGACAGAGCCTTCTTGTCAGTTACTCAAAGGGAATATGGCGCAGTTGAATGTATGTGATTTTCTGAAAATCTATCAGATCCTAGAAACACCTTTTTTTATTTGTAGTGATGCAAACCAGTTTTTCATTTCACTTAATTCATACTTATTAATAATACAGAAATACCTATACTTAATCTTATTTCATAAATATTTCTGATACAAAAAGTATACCAAAATGTTAAAGGCTAAAACTAAATATGCTTACTATTTTCGTGTTGATGAAACTTTAACTATTGATATGGAAAGACGGACGAAACTAAAGGGACCAGAAATATAATCTGTTTTCTGTAAAACATCCAAACAGGTACTACTTTTTGCTAGAAAATGTAAAGTGGTATACATTTAAGCAAACCTGTTTTATATGATACACATAGTAATACAGGAATGCCATACTAGAGACCACCTCTAAGATAGTTTAGGATCAAGCCCTTCCAATTGTAACCGGTAATAGAATTCGTCCTGGTTAGTCTCAGCAAGATCGATATAAGCAATTGTTGACCATATCTTGTTCTTGCTCTTGGTTTCTTGCCTACGGTTTGCTGATGCTGCCCACATATTCTTACTGCGAAAATTCCTAAATCACAATTATTAAAATTATTAGTTACCAGCCTTATCCACAATTAAATTGTCGGGGTTCAACTATTCATGACCTATGTGAGATAGATTTTGGGACATGTATAACATGAGATAATTAGTTATCTTTAGAAAATAAAAATTAATATTATGGTGTATTAAATAACCACTACCAAATCACCTTAGCTGTATTCTAAAAGGCGCGACAAGGCAACGCAAAAGCGTCGCCAAGGCGTGAGGCGTGTCCTCGCCTCCACGAAATGGACCTCGGCGTCAGCTTAAGGCGTAGCATGGGTTAAGGCGTAAAAAGGCGCGCAAAGGCACGCCAAATCGTAAGGTGTGGCGCCATTTTTAGAAGGATTTAAGGGATTTGGGCTTGAATTTCTAGTATTTGGACTATTTCCTACTTGGGCTTGAAACATTTAGGGAATTTATGCCTATCATCTTTTGTAAACTCGATATGTATATGAAATATGATATCATTACATAAATGATAAATATATAAATATTTTTTTGCTGCTTTAATTATGCTTTAAAAAACGCTATTACTTGTAAAACTTGAAGCGTGGCTATGCCGCTACGCCACGCCTCACGCCATTTATAATCTTGCCTAGTAGTAGTAAGACAACTAAACTCCTCCTCATCTTCTCATGAGTTTTAGATTTAGAACCTGCTACATATATAGACATGTGGTTTCTCGATTTTTTTTTTCTTTTTTTTTTTTTAGTTAATTTTTACTAATCGGGTGTCCAGTTTTGTCCAAAAAAATTGAATAAATAAATAAATCTGAAATGGGCACAATTTTTTTCTGTTTTTGCTTTCATTTGATAATGAAAAGTTATAAGCGGTTTAAAGATAAGTTATAGTTACAATAATGTTTGAAACAAGTTTATTGCCCGCATGTTGTAGCGCAAATACATCTATTTTAGGGTAAAAGGTCAACGACCCGATAAATATATTACTCCAAAAAGTATTAAAGTACAACGGATATGGGTGAATCTCATATCTCAGCCCGTTACATAGGCGAAAAGCTTACATAACAAGATACTTCCTATCTTCTAACCAAGAAAACAAACCACTAACCACATGATAACAAAAGACTGACAAAAATATAAACTACTTCCTACGACCTTGGAGATTAAAGCCATACATGGCATTAAGAGCATCCAAATTCCCTGGAAGATCATAAATTTTCTTCGAATAATCATCATGGTCATCAAACTCATCTTCACGCTCATGACCACCACCAAACAGATTTGCTGATTCGTCGAGCGTGTTAAGAACCTCATCATCATCACTATCAGAAACCACAACCTCACCCACCTTAGAAAATGGGTTAACCCTCTTAGTAGAAGAGGTAGACGGAGCAGGAAAAATACTAATCTTAGGAGACCCATACTGCTCCTTCTCTTTCATATCACTCACAAGAGGATCTTGTGATGCATTACTAGTCTTTAACGACTCATCCTCATTAACTTCCATTGTACGACCAGAAACCACATCCTTGTTGGTGTCATTAGTAGGAATAACAAAAACATCCATATCATCCATATTAAGAGCATCAAACTGGTTAGATGTAGATATCTTCGTTCCACTCGAACTAGCCACATCAGTAGTCTTCTTCTTAGTTCCATCCACACTCTTGGGTTCAGTAGGAGGCACTTTGGGTCTATATTGCATCTTTTTACCCACATTAGGCTTTGTAAAACCTCCTTTATTAGGACCAGATTGGCCACCACTATTACTCTTCTTCTTAGTATTGCCCGTTTGGAAACCATCATACACACTTGGTGTATGTTGAGTAGTAGTTGGAACAAATTTAGGACAATCAATCAGAGTATGACCAAAAATCTTAGGTGGTTTCCACTCGTATTCAACCCGTATCTTCTCAATAGTCGAACCCGGCCCATCAAGTAAAGGTATCTCGACAATAAGGCTGTCCCTGAGCACCTCATCCGACTTCACTTCAATCATGCATCTAGCAAAACTACTACGGCCCAACGATTCCTTGCACATTTGGCTAGTAAAAGCATCTAACCTTTTGGGCGTACCAATCAATGTGGCAAGAAGACTAAGGCCATCATCAGAAAACATAGCAAGAGGAACATCATAGAATTTAACCCACACCGGGATATTGGTCAAATCCTCTTTAAGTAAGTTGGTGTTCAATATTCATGGTTTAAGAATAATAGGTATATTTCTAATCAACCAAGGACCATTTTCAAGAACATCATCAACACCTTTCTTCGAATTGAACTTAAAGAAAAAGAACCCCTTTGCATTCATCATAACCTTTTGTATACCAAACTTAGCCCACGCATTGCATACATAGTAATCAACAACAGGAAAAGCAAGGCGTTGACCAAGGAAATACCCATAAAGAGTATTCTCAAACCTAGTGTTCACCTCTTCAACCACTTTCATAGGGACAGAAAGATCCACACCATTTGATTTCATGCTACATTACATCCTACGAAAGTTAGATGTGTATTTCTTAGGTTCATTAGAAGTAGCACAAGCATATGACGTAGGAGGTTGTTTCAAAGCATCCACGCCAACCTTATCAATACCAACAGCCCCATGTGAATTCATATCAACCTTTTTAGAACCTTGAGCTTGGTTAGCAGCCCCATGTGAACCATTCGGATCATAAACAAAAGAATCAAGTGAAACCGGCTTCACTTGTTTATTCTTGTCCACTAGCGTAGATAATTCATTATCACCATCCTCAGCACTCCACTCAGTAATAATAGGACCAGACGGTACATTCAAAGTGACACTATTAGGGTTCATCATTGAGGTTGAACTCAACTCACCAAAGCTAGTAGTGACTGTAGCCGCGTTAGAAGAATTAGGTTGTGTAGTACCAAGTGAAACCGGCTTCACAAGGTCATCATTAGGGTTCCTAACACTCCTAGCAACTTCACGAGTTTTAGAACGTTTGAATCGAGCACTCAATTCCTTTAAGTTCACATTAATTGGAGCATTAAGCTCATCAACATCAACACGTAAAGGACCAGCAGAACCAACATTAATATTACCCACGGATCTAGGTACTAGGGGTGTTCAAAAAACCCGAGAAACCGACAAACCGAGCCGAACCGCTCAATCCGAAACCGAAAAAACCCGAAACCGAAGAAACCGAAACCGAAAAAAACCGAAACCGAAAAAACCCGCTTATCACGGATCGGTTACAGTTTTTATATTTAGGTATCCGCGGTTAACCGAACCGAACCGTGTATAACATATATGAAGATTTTTAACTAAATATTCAAATAATTGTACAATTATCGATTATATTATTGCACTACTCTTATTGTATAACAAAATTTTTTCTTCTAATGTAAACATTTATGTGTGAAAATTGATTAATGTGATTAAAACTAATAAACATTGAATAAAATTTGTTGTGAATGCGTTATATATGTTTATTTGAATGCAATTATTGTAACGAAATAACTTTAATATTATTTTAATGTATTCAATATTATTTAATATACTAAAATGAACTTTTACGTTTTAGATCATGTTATCGTTCATACGTTTAGACAACTAAAATGGATAACCGTGAACCGAACCATGGGTAACCGCTCATTTCGGGTACCCGCATGTCCGGTTACCCGCCTAGCACGGTTCGGTTTCGGGTAGTAAAATGAATTACCCGCCCCGCGATGGATAGTTTAAATCTCCCTACTAACCGAACCGAACCGCCCCGTGAACACCCCTACTAGGTACAGCAGATGTGTCCTTAGTCACACTATTCGAAGTCAAAAAACCCTTTTGCATCTCTCACAGCCACTAACTCACAAATCAAACCCTAATAACAGCCACGAATTACCCAGAAATCATGCACGACCAAATAAAGAAAAGAAAACCCTAATCGCAAAGATTAGGGTTTAAATCGATTAGCGCCAGAAATCAACCACCCACCATAATTACTGTCGATCAGTTAAGGATTAAAATAATAATACCAATCGATCAACAATAAATATCCAAGAAACCGACTTAAAAAGAATAGCAATTAAGGTCGGTTAAAACCTGACTAGCGAAACCTTAACTTACGATCACACAGATTCCACAAAAAAAATTGTGTAATTCATGACAAAACTGATCCAGGAACAAATAAACACGAATGCAAATCCGTAACTAGAACAGATCGAAGCAAGAAACACAAGGATTTAGGGCAGATTATGTGGAAAATCGAATGAGAAAAGATAGGGTTTAGTCGCCACTAGAGAGAATGGTTTTTTTATCTTTGGATGTTAGCTTTTCTAAATACATCTATTTTATAGCTACGAAATAATATTCTAACACTAATATGTTTTTCGATAAAAAAATGTTAACAATAATATGAAAATAATGCAAATGAGTACAAATATAAAGTTTAAAAGTTTTAGGAGTTCATTTGTTATATTTTTAAATTTAAGGGGTATTAAAAATTATAAGTTTATATTAAACCAGGATGCATACGACGCCGTATTACCTTGGGCTTTTCCCGCCAAAATTCTTGGGCTATTTTGATCCATCTCCAATGATCCGTCTGTTCTTCCTGATCCATTTTTGGTGTTATACTGAACCTTCTCGATCTACAAATAGTGATAGAAATTATGCGGTACACATATTTCGTGTACCTCCTTCATTCCCATCTCACTCCCATCCGGTGGTTTTCACCGATTTCTAGGGGGCTGTGCTGGTGGGATAGGGATCGTGGTGGCCTTGATTGAGGTGATGATTAGGGTACTGGAAGACAGGTACGCAAATCAAAAAGGTATTTGCTCTGATTATTGTTGGAGTTTCTTGATTTTTTTTTGTTTATTATTCATATGATTTGTGGGTTTTTGATGATTTGTGAAAAAAAAAATGAAACTAAGGGTTTATTTATGATTTTGGGATTGACTTTTGTNGTTGATTATTCATATGATTTGTGGGCTTTTGATGATTTGTGAAAAAAAGATGAAACTAAGGGTTTATTTATGATTTTGGGATTGAGTTTTGTTATTAATATCTTTGGTGGATTTGATGCCTACCATGTGTTTGATGTATTGCTTGAGAAGATTGCGTTAGCATCGTTTTCATTATAGCTAGGTTACTGATGAATTTTTGTGGTTTTTTCATAAGGTTATTGTTTTCCAATTGATTTTTCGTAATTTGATTTTAGCAAGGTAGCTGTTGTGCCGGAATCCTTGCTATTGTGCCGGAAAAGTGGTCATTTGGAAAGTGTGAAATGAGGATTATTTAGTCTTGAATCTCTAGAAAAGAGATTGTTCACAAACATCAACATGAGGTCTTTACATATTACTTTCCTTTTCTTAATATCAGCTCATGTTTGTTAGTGTGGTTAAATTCTTGGATGGTCTTATAATTTGCAATTTGTATATGAGTTTATAGGTAGAACAAGTAGGTCAGCTTTGACTGATGAAATCGAAGAGGGATCATTAATGTTTGATGAGGTTAGGTTCAGACACAACTTTATTGTCCATCATAGCCGAGATGCGCAACAGATGAAGACGAGGTTAGTGTTTCATTATTAGCATGGATTATAGTTAGTTTGTTTATTATTTGGCCTTTGTGCTCAACCTATTTGGTCTTAGGCTTATGTTTTTTTGGTATGTGCGGGTGACGAACATTAGTACCCTGAGATTGATATTATGATAAACAAATAACTTATATTAGTTGTATGGATATGGGTTTGGGTGTATGGGCTGTCACACACAGCCCATAGGTCACCCAACTTGCTGCTAAAATGGAATGTGCAATTTCAATAAATATGAGTGCATATTGAGCATTATTGAGAGTATACAGAGCTTGGTGGATGTGTTAGGAGTTGAGGATGATGCCATTCTTATTAGTTTTTACTGTTCAAATTATCAAGATATAAGGTGTGGAGGAACCACCATATTCTGATATCTTTGCTTCCAATATTTCAGAGAACAACTCTGAAGAGACATCAACTCAAGATATAATACAGGCGAAAAGGGGTGCAGAGCAATACATAAATTGCTTTCAAACTTTTACCGCTTTACATGGGGTATGCTATCTTACTCAAAATATCTTAATTTTTCACTGTCGATGTTTTTTTTGTTGTTGTGATTGACAGTTGTCTAATTTTGAACCCACACAAGCCTGGATAGGACAATGAAAAAAANTTGCTATTATGATAGACAAATAACTTATATTAGTTGTATGGATATGGGTTTGGGTGTATGGGCTGTCACACACAGCCCATAGGTCACCCAACTTGCTGCTAAAATGGAATGTGCAATTTCAATAAATATGAGTGCATATTGAGCATTATTGAGAGTATACAGAGCTTAGTGGATGTGTTAGGAGTTGAGGATGATGCCATTCTTATTAGTTGTTACTGTTCAAATTATCAAGATATAAGGTGTGGAGGAACCACCATATTCTGATATCATGCTTCCAATATTTCAGAGAACAACTCTGAAGAGACTTCAACTCAAGATATAATACAAGCGAAAAGGGGTGCAGAGCACTACATAAATTTCTTTCAAACTTTTACCGCTTTACATGGGGTATGCTATCTTACTCAAATTATCTTAATTTTTCACTATCGATGTTTTTTTTGTTGCTGTAATTGATAGTTGTCTAATTTTGAACCCACACAAGCCTGGATAGGACAATTAAAAAAAAGAACGGCAACAACAATTTGACCCATTTTTTCTTCCTTTACAGGGTTAGCTTTCAGGGTGATTGGATGAAGTATATAGATATTATAGCATGCTCTCCTGAACAATGTGGTATGTTTTGTCACAAAAAAGACACGTTATTTTACACGTTACAATATGGTGTTACCTAATGATGCTGATGTATTGGTTGTTATTATTGTAGGCGTACCTGTAGGACCATACGCGGGTTGTGATTGTTCACATGGAAATGCGACCTCCGACAGCCAACCGCTAGAGGTTGGTTCACTATTATTTGAAGTCCTGTTTCGTTATCCTTTACTTTTTACCTGATTTCTTTTCATTTTTGGGATAACTGTACAGGACAAACCTATCCAAGATGTTGCCTCCTACTTTGCAACCAATTCAAGATCTCAGAGCAAACCTATCCAAGATGTTGCCTCCTAAATCCATCAAGGAAATCACACAGTATCGTCACATTTACGTTCTAAGTTTGAACAAATTGTACGTTATGTTATGTATCTTGGTGGATTTGATTTACTATTATTATCCTAATGGCGTTTGTAATTGTTTGACAGGAATGTAAGATCTTTATACTTGATATGATTCGAGGAGGAATCAGAGAAGTAACTTGCGATAGAATGTTGATGATGGTTCTAAAAGATTTCACTGAGAAGGTACCAAATTCATCTTTTCATAGTTATATTACTGTTTAATTGTGATGAAAATGTATTCTTAGCAGAACTAGGATGAGAACATGATAAATCCTTGGCACTTTGCAAGTTCGTTTAAAAGTTTCCAATCATGGTTTCATTATGCGACTTGAGATAAATTCTATTTAATATAAGATGCCTTGGAAACGAATGAAAAAACTAGATATATAGAAAGTAGTTCATGAGTATGTGGTCTACTAATAGTAACTTTAGCATAACGGGATAAGAAGTAATTACTTTGGGATAATGAAATAACCAGTTTCACATTGTTTAATCTGTATGTTGATCATTGTAGATTGATATATAATCGAGTAAAGTGAAGAAATTGTGGATACATATTTCATCTTTTCACTATCGTTGTTCTTTTTGTTACTAATTGACAGTTGTCTAATTTTGAACCCACACAAGCCTGGATAGGACAATTTTTATTCCTATTGCAGCTACTTGACGCATAAAACACAGATAAAAATACCAGCTTTCATAACAAGTTGCTGGAAATTAAAGACTCGAATTTTGTTTTTTGCATCTTTATGCATAAATTTACGTTTGTTATATGGGGTCCTCAATTTTGCTTGGATCCACAGCAAACTGCTGATTTTTCTTGGTAGAACTTGTTCGTGCCTAAATGAAGGTGGATGCTTGAAGTCAGACAAGGGTCCTTGGCATCATCAAAAATTGATGAAGGTATGATTTAGTTGAGTAGTGGTGGGGAAATGGGTTGGTGCGACGGGTTGCGTAATGAGTCAATATGGGTTTTTGGGTAAAAATGGGCCGGCCTGCCATCACATATATAAGTTGTGTAAAAGAGGCAACATGCACTTGAAATAGGAAATAGCTAAGATTAAAGTATATAGAAACAATTAATCTATATAGTGAGTGGCGTTTCATCTTAATACAAAATGATAGCAGAAACATTAAGTTTTTGATGTGAATTGCTTATTAAATAAAAACCCATTTTTTATTTATTCAATACAGAAACATAAATACAAGCATTGTTTTAATATATATATATATATATATATATATATATATATATATATATATATATATATATATATATATATATATATATATATATATATATATATATATAT
>LBNU01036906.1:3342-31008 GCA_014162995.1 Artemisia annua | reverse complement strand
GGTCAACATGTCATCGGGTCGGGTCGGGTCGGGGTCAGTGTGTAAACTAACATACAATTAAAAAAAAAAAAAAAAAAAAAAAAAAAAAAAAAAAGTTAATTTTTGTAGAGTATATAGTACATGCTTCACGACAAGTTCTGAGGAAGAAATGGGTATTCTTTTCACTTTTTCATGAATAAATTCAATAATTAAATAAGATAACATTTAAACTTTAAAGAAAGAAAACAGTTACCTAGAAATTTCAACAAAAACAAGACATATACTACTTTGTACTTATTACTTCATTTTCCCCAAGCCTCATTCTCTCTCCACTTTTCACCATTTTAATTTTCTTCAATCATTTTTCTATCTTCTTCTTCTTCAGCAATCATTTTCCAACTAATCCGACTCTAATTTCAGCTTCTTCTAATTCAATCTAATCTTAAGGTGGTTCCCACTAATTTTCTAAGGTAGGTCCTGATAAAAACTTACATATCGCTTATAAATGAGCTCGGTTTCTAAGGTGGTGCCCGGGAACCACCTAGCAAAGGCATAGGTCCGCCTCTGCTTAGGAGCACTTTGTATAAGGTGTAATAACACTAAAAAAAGTAATAGCTTGATATAAATTTGAATATCAAAATGGGTTAAAAAAAAGTAAGCGATTTTCACAATTTAATTTACAAAGCAGACAAATTGGAATATATGTACAATACAATTGTTTGATGCGCAAAGTAGTATCTAACTGTTAAAAAGTTATGTCTACAAATCAATTAAAAAAAACACATAAAAACATTTACTAAGGCCTCATTTGGCTCGTTATAATCTGACGTAATATAATGTAATTGTAATCTGATTACATTATGAAGAATGTTTCATATGCAGAATAGAGAAAATTGTAATTCATATTACATTACGTAGGTAGTTTAGTTTGCAATGTAATTTAATTCAATCACTCCAACTACATTTACATTAAGTGAGGAATTCGATTATATAGCAAATTGTATAAAATTTATGAATTGCATTGTAATTCAAAATATTATAATTTAAGCATCAATATTTATAAGTTATTATTATTATTATTATTATTATTATTATTATTATTATTATTATTATTATTATTATTATTATTATTATTATTATTATTATTATTATTTATTTGTTTGTTTGTTTGTTTATTTATTCACATTACATTACAATTCCCATGACAAATTATAACTTTTTCAAAAACATTCAGCGAACCAAATAGGCTCTTAGATTAAATTACGATTCTTTTAATATAATACAATTCTTATGAAACACGAAAACCCGATGGTTATAGTTTACCACTTTACCAATAGATAAAGGGGATGATTTGCACACATGTGATTTTGATTTGCACACTTTAATGTAAATCAGTTAAAGGAGATTGTATAAAATATACCACTGCTTAATGCGTAAATTGGACTGTCTGAATCAAAAAATTGAGTCTGCAAATCATTTTCCATGAACAAACATCTAACCAAAGACCTTTCAACAACAACATTTGGGTAGTAGTGTTGGTACCAAGGTTATAAATGGCGTGAGGCGTGGCGTGACGACATAATCACGCCTCAAGTCTTACGAGCCATGGCGAAGCCATGACGTTTTTTAAGGCGTGACTAAAGCGGCAAAATCACTAAATCCCCTAAATCCTTCTAAAAATAGCGCCACACCTTACGATTTGGCTTGCCTTTGCGCGCCTTTTTACGCCTTAACCCACGCTACCCTTAAACCGACGCCAAGGTCCATTTCGTGGCGGCGAGAACACGCCTCACGCTTTGGAGACACTTTTGCATCACCTTGGCGCGCCTTTTAGAACACTTGGTACCCCTTACCTCTTTTACACACTTTATTGCCAGACAAAGCCGTTTTTTATGATTTTTTGCTCAATATCTTTGTCTTTTCTTTTTGACTTGTCAAATATTATGATCCTCACATTTTTCCGGCAGTTTTACTCACTTTATTAACAGAATAAAACAATTTTTATTGTTTTCAGCTTCGTATTTTTTTTTTGTTTTAGTATTTTTAACTTGTCAAACGTTATATTTTTTGTTTCATATAATTTATGTTAACAATTTTATAATACANTTACAGTTTTCACTTTTTTGAGGTGTATGTACTATCGTTAGGATTAGACTTTTTTTTTTAGAACCGCACCACACTTGAAATCCGGCCCCTGAGTTAAACCATCCAAACGGGCAGGCCCCGGGACCCGAACCATTAGGAGAGACCCACAAAGGGAAATTCCAGAACTCACGGCTTAGTACTAGGAGGAAAACATGGATTTTTTGTCTCTTGCAAGACTTGAACCCTGGGTAAAACCTCCCCCAAAGCTAAGCCAGTTGGTTTAGGATTAGACTATTTAATAACAAACTTATTGAATTTCGATTATTTTGTGTATCGAATCAAGTATTTTTGAGAATCGATGCATAAAATAATCGAAATTCAAAAAGTTGGTTATTAAATAGTCTAATCCTAACGACGGTACATACAACTCAAAAAAATGACAAGTAAGATACATTTTAGACAATTAACCCCAAAAAAAAAATGGGTACCTTTTTGTTAGAGTTGAAATTTTTTGTGCACCGGGTCCTTTTAGAACCTGCTGATTGAAAGTGTTTAATTGTGTAGATGATCAGTTTGGCGATGTGAAAGTTATTGGAGGAGAAGAAGGTGGCTATTGTACTGTTTTTGTTGGGAGGTTGAATCGTGCTACTAATGAAGATACTCTTCGCAAGGTTTCGCTTTTTATTTTAGGCCATAATTTGGTTAATTAGTTCGATTGTAAATACTGGTTTGGTTTGAGTATGTGTGATTGTGGGCTTAAGCCTAGTGGATTAGTATGCCAAGTTTCTGGCCTTTTGGCTAACTAATGCACGGGGTTTGAGCCCACCGCCAAACAGACCCAAACCGGGTAAAGCCCTCCATTTTTGGGAAGTTGGCTTAGCTTGAGACCTCACACATTTTAGTGATGATAGTCACAAGATATTTTTGCCACTATGTCACCCCGGGTGGTTATTATCATTGATGTTGGGGGTTAAAGTAGTAAAATGTAAGAAATGATATACGAGTAATTGTTTGCGCCTAATGGACTGGAGAATGCAGGATGTGGTTATGAAATGTGCTTGTTTTTATGGGGTGTTTGGGATTGGCTAGTGAAATCTATGTATCTGGTTATTATGTTTTGGTTTAATGTTTTGCTAGATTAAAGTAGATAAATCAATTTAGAGAGTGTTTGGGAGTGCTTGTCCGAAATGCTTATCTGATATTTGTGGGAGAAAACGCAGTTTAACATTGCTTACTTTAGAAAGCAATAAGTAGTCCCAAGTTTTTGACTATCCCCTAATGATTTACTATGACTTCGTTGTATTTTGAAAATTTGCATCACAAAAGAAAAAAAGAGATAAGGTAACAATAATAGCAGAACAGGTCTAATCAGTTTTCTTTTGGGCCATGTGGATTGGTTCGGAGATAAGGTAACTCAAGATTAAGGTTGCGTTTAGTTGGGAGAAAACACCCTTGTTTTCCACAAAATGTTTTGTGGAAAACAAGAAAAACAGAGATCGCGTTCAAATAAGCGTTTTCCAACAAAATGTTTTGCAAAACACAAAATCCCCTATTTCCTAACTTAACAAGGAAAATTACAAAACAAATTTTAGTTGTTTTCCTTTGTAACCCACAACCCTCCCTCCTTTTCTTCAAAATAGAAAATGGAAACATCAACTACACGGGCTTTCTATATTTTCAAGTATTTTGTGGAGATAAATTTCCCTTCCAAATTTTTACAAAATTAGAGAGAAAATAAGAGATTTTTTTCTCCAACTAAACGCACCCTTAAATATCTGATGTTTTTGTTTTGTAGGCTATGAGCAAATATGGCACAGTGAAGAATTTGCGACTCGTCAGGCATATTGGTAATGCATATATACTATTATGGGCTTTGAGTAAAACATGATTTTTCAGAATAATTAATTTCAAAATCGCAAATTCAGTTTACACGAATGCTCGATATTATGTTGTAGATATAAGTTTGTTGACAAAAAATGTTTTGGTCTTGATTTTCCAATGTTTCTATTTTCAAGTTTATTATCAGTACAAAGTTTTGACCTTAATGGACAGCCAAAGTTTTAACTAGAGCTGTAATCTCTGATTATTTTAGTTGGTTGTTTGTAGTTACCGGTGCCTCTCAAGGTTATGCTTTTGTCGAATATGAAAGTGAAAGAGAGATGCGACGAGCATATGAGGTGATGAGATGGAAACCTTTTCTTATTACTGTTTTACAATATGCATGCTCATGACGAGATTTTTTTTCTGTTTTTTACGTGTGCAGAAGGCGCACCATTCAATTATTGATGATTCTGAAATTATAGTCGATTACAACCGGCAACAACTGATGCCAGGGTGGATTCCAAGAAGATTAGGTCACTTAACTTCTTATTTCTTATATATAAAAAGTTTGGTCTGCTACTATTAGTTCTTAAGATTCGTGTATACTTGCAGGAGGGGGTCTTGGGGGTAAGAAAGAATCAGGGCAGCTTCGTTTTGGAGGTCGAGAAAGACCATTCCGTGCACCATTGTAAGAATTCTAAAGTCTAAACTATTTCACTTGAAATTTTAGGTAAAAGTTCATGTGGCAGACAGTTTCTTTCGTTTCAACTGGCATCCTTGTCGTATGATATGATACTTAGACGTGGATATGATACTTACCCAAAACAATTTTGTCCAAAATTTTAATTCTTATTTATAATGTACAAGTGTGGCAGCAAGTGTTTCTCAGAATGATTTATGATGTTTAGGAATTGTTAAATACACTTCAGACGACATTGACGTGTTGCGTTTCTAGCTAACTTTTTAGATTCTATCCATTTGGTAGAGTAGAGATAAAAACATAACCTGAATCAACCTCTTATAAATAAATAGGTCAAAATCGCCACCTCATATAATGTTTTCTCTGTCTCGTAGTGACTGTACTGTTTGACTGGAAATATGAATAACTAGGACCTTATGCTAATGTTAGGAATTCTGCCATCACTTCTCATGTCATTTGCTAGTATACTGTTTTTCCTCGCTTAGTTAGTTAATTGGTACAAGGTCTTATTGTTAGAGATGAAACTAACATCTCTTTCTTTCACTTGAATAAGGCGTCCAATTCCGTATGATGATCTGAAACGGCTTGGGATTCCACCTCCTCCTGAAGGAAACTACATGTCACGATTTGAGGTATAGCTTCTTGTTCTTCCATCTATGAGAAGACATTAGCATGTAAACGGCTGATATAGCCTGACGTACTTCCCATTCCACTAGCTATCTGTGTGCCACGTTGCAGTGTTTTTTAAATGCTATTCGACTATTCGTCTACGGCATTTATATTCATTTTTCATTTCTGGGGGTCCCTACCCTTCTTGCTAAAAGTAAATTAGACCCATAAGAACTTTACGGCAGAAGAGTTATGCCTTTTAGTTTTTATAATTAAATGCATTATTTTTCTTATAGCAAGTATTCTAGTTACGATCAATGTTACATTTGATGATGGCTGCAGGTTCCCTCACCACCCCGAAGGAAAACACGTCATCCAGACAGGGAAGACGAACATAGCAGCAGAAGTTCTCGTAGACGTGAGAGAAGATCAAGCAGCCGGGACCGCTTATATGAGGAAAGACGGTCTATGGATACTGAAGATGACTCGAGGAGTAGTCGCAGGCATAGTAGATATCATTCTGATGAACGTGAAAGAAGATCCAAAAGCCGTGACCGTCAGTATGATGAAAGGGAAGACAGCTCTAGAAAGAGTAGAGATTCACGCAGACATGAAAGAACATCCACGAGCCATGATCATCGATCTGAAAGAAGAGATTCTAGTGACAGGGAACAACGCTCTCACAAACGCCACAAACGTGAATAGCCTTTCTTTGAAATGAGAGTTGCAATTGTGTATCTACTCGTCTTTTAGTCAATGTAGATGGACATAGTAAATTGTATACAATAAATCCTCACTTTTACTCGCATATAATTAGTTATCTGAATCTTTTGGCATTAAAGAGTAGATGTGGCAAGATGGGTGCAACATGTTTCGATTTCTTTAGACCATTAGCATTCTTTTACTTGAATGTGTTTTCGTGATCCGACTCACCATCTTTCAGCCTTGCTTATCAAAAAGACAGTTAGTCGGGTTTTTGCATAACCATATTAACATTTGCCATTTTTTGGCCTTGCTTCTCAATAAACATCATGAAGTCTTCAGTAGGCTAGGAACCATACATCATTTATCGAATAAACCATGTTGCCCTTTTTTCGGCTTATGCATTTATGAAAACTTAAAACATAAAAACACATCAACAAGTGAGACTGATACATAAATTTCTTAAACTTATTTACCCATCACTTTTATTCATTAAATTTACAAGATACAACATTGATCAACATCCACCGACACGCTTAACTCTAGTTTTCTTGTTCTGATTAAAAATTTACAACACGTCAGAAAACAAAATCACCAAAACTCCATCTCCAGAGTCCAGATCAGGTTTGATCATTCTGACAATCCTTCAGAATCATCGTCTCAAACCCGACTACAAATGTTGTTAATACGTCAACACCTACTCGCGTCACAAGTTAACATAATGTGTGGTTCCATTCAGCTGCATAATTTGACTGTGCAAGCAACTGCCTGTGCCCAAAATTTCAGTCTAGCTTTCACATCTTCAGGATCATCACCTGCACATATCAAATACAGTAAAACATTAAGCCAAGATTCGTTGTAAAACCAAATCTAACTACTCTCAGCTAATAGGGTGTTTGAAGTGCTTATTTTAAAGTGACTAAAGTGCTTATTTGCTTTGAAATAACTTGATAAACATATATTGTTCAAACAATTAAACTACTTAATTTACNCCGTGATCATCGATCTGAAAGAAGAGATTCTAGTGATAGGGAACAACGCTCTCACAAACGCCACAAACGTGATTAGCCTTTCTTTGAAATGAGAGTTGCAATTGTGTATCTACTCGTCTTAGTCAATGTAGATGGACATAGTAAATTGTATACAATAAATCCTCACTTTTACTCACATATAATCAGTTATCTGAATCTTTTGGCATTAAAGAGTAGATGTGGCAAGATGGGTGCAACATGTTTCGATTTCTTTAGACCATTTCTTTTGTAGCATTCTTTTACTTGAACGTGTTTTCGTGATCCGACTCACCATCTTTCAGCCTTGCTTATCAAAAGACCAGTTAGCCGGGTTTTTGCATAACCATATTAACATTTGCCATTTTTCGGCCTTGCTAACATCATGAAGTCTTCAGTAGGCTAGGAACCATACATCATTTATCGAATAAACCATGTTGTCCTTTTTTCGGCTTATGCGTTTATGAAAACTTAAAACATAAAAACACATCAACAAGTGAGACTGATACATAAATTTCTTAAACTTATTTACCCGTCACTTTTATTCATTAAATTTACAAGATACAACATTGATCAACATCCACCGACACGCTTAACTCTAGTTTTCTTGTTCTGAGTAAAAATTTACAACACGTCAGAAAACAAAATCACCAAAACTCCATCTCCAGAGTCCAGATCAGGTTTGATCATTCTGACAATCCTTCAGAATCATCGTCTCAAACCCGACTACAAATGTTGTTAATACGTCAACACCTACTCGCGTCACAAGTTAACATAATGTGTGGTTCCATTCAGCTGCATAATTTGACTGTGCAAGCAACTGCCTGTGCCCAAAATTTCAGTCTGGCTTTCACATCTTCAGGATCATCACCTGCACATATCAAATAAAACATTAAGCCAAGATTCGTTGTAAAACCAAATCTAACTACTCTCATCTAATAGGGTGTTTGGAGTGCTTATTTTAAAAACAACTTACATGCTTTTTAATGAACATAAAAGCACTNAAAAAAAAAAAAAAAAAAAAAAAAAAAAAAAAAAAAAAAAAAAAAAAAAAAAAAAAAAAAAAAAAAAAAAAAAAAAAAAAAAAAAACCCTCTAGTGACTACTTTTCTACAGTACTTATTTTGCATTTATCTACTTCAGGGTGTTAGTGATTGCTTATAGAAGTGCTTATCTACTTTTAGTTAAGCAGATCACTAGTTTCTATATGTTTAGCAAATAGTGCTTAATTTCACACTCAAATAAACATTACACAAAACAGGTACCTACTTATATTTAAGCTTCATAAGCACTTTAGATTGAGCAACCCATGTTTGGATTAGCTTGTTTGTCAGGCTTATGAGCTTACTGAAGATATAAAAAGCCAATAAGCTCACTTTTTATGGCTTATGAGCTAAGCTTATGACTTATGTCATAAGCTCAAGTTCATAAGCTCATAAGCCATTAAAATGAGCTTATTAGCTTTTCATATCTTCAACAAGCTCATAAGCCTGACAAATAAGCTAATCCAGACACCCTATATACATCACCATATTCATATAGAAAAAACAAAGCTTGTATACATAAACTTTTTTTTTTCTTTGTAAGTACAGTTTCCGAACTTTTGGCTGACTAATTAAATCTTTTTTATACCAAATTATATAAAAATCCAATCTTTATTATACCCATTATATAAAAATCCAATCTTTTTTACACCAATTATATAAAAATCCAATCTTTTTTACACCAATTATATAAAAATCCAATCTTTTTTACACCAATTATATAAAAATCCAATCTTTTTTACACCAATTATATAAAAATCCAATCTTTTATATACCAAACACTGACCAGGACTAGAAATCTTCCAATTAGCTTTGCCAACAGGAGACTGGTCTGTCTGCTGCTGATCATCAAGAAACTTTTGACTCATGGAATAACAAAGTTCTAAAGCAGGCAAAGTATTACAAAGCTCAGGTATTTCATCATAACTAAACCCTCCAAAACCCAAATCCAAACACCCTTTTAACTCATCAAGATCTTCATCTGTTAAGCTCTTTGATCTAACTAGCTCCTCATCATACCCTTCAAGGAAAACTTGGTTTTTTTTGCGATTGGTTTCTGGGTTTTGCTTAGAATCATGAATCTTGGTGAACCCAGATGGGGATTTTGATTTGGTTAAGTGGTTTGGTGTTTGTGTTTGTGTTAGTGTTTTCATTTTTGTGTGTTTTGTTTTTGTGTTTGGGGAAGTGGTTTTATATAGGTGACTAGGTGTGAACTTAGGATGTTGGGGTGTGTGAAAGGACTAAAATGACCTTTTGGTTATAGATTCTTCTAGATGATTTTGGCATTTAAGAAAACGAGTAAGGCCGGATGTAAGAGAAACTATTTATCATCGTCACCTTAGAGCATGAGCAATGGCACCAAGTCATAAAGACTTAGAGCATTTAATGCCATTAATGCTACACACATTTATTACTAAAGCTTTTTAGGAATGACTTGGAGTTCACCAAGTCTTGTTAAAAAGCTTTACAAAAAGCTTGTGATGCAATGCTAAAAATCATCCTCAAAGGCTTTTTGTAATAGTGAAAAGCTTTTACTTGTTTGAGCCATTGGAGATGCTCTTAGTTCACATCAGCTATCTCTCTTTACAACCCACTTTACTATCAAGGCATACCCCACAACACACACACATATAAAAACATACAATACACAACTCGGTTTTGACATCGTCCGAATTTTATTTTTGTTGGTTTTAGAAGCGTGCTCAAGACTAGTCATAATAAGGACGTCGACGCGTGTTGAGTGGTCCAAGACTCGGTCGTGTCACCCTTATTAGGCCCGATCTAAGATCTGGTGTACTGGTCATCACACTTATCACCAAACATCAGCTTATCTCTCCACCATCAATTTGATGTAATAGGATCACAAATTTTATCACTCAAATATATCTCACTTAAACACAATGCACCCCCACACACATAAATATTTTGTGCTTCCACGTGGTGGTCTGCACCAATGATAAAAGGGGGAATACCTGTGATGGTAGGCTTGTGTAATAAAGACAACTTAGTAGAGAGTCCCCTATCTCACTTAGTCTACAGTGTGCAAATGCAAATCAATGCTAAAAATTAATGTTTACAAATCCAAGTTGATCCGGCTAGTTGAATCAGAAACTCGTTGAGTTACCGGAAGCTATTTGTGAGAAAAATAAACCGGTTCATAAAGCATTGTTAAAGAGTTAGTGAGAAAATGATGTGATATGACAAGCAATGTTAGTTAGATATGTGTTGTTTAAATTAAATTAAAGGGTATTTGTTTCGATTACAATATTAAGGCTTATTGCTTAATTGGTTTTTGGCTTATATTTCATACGCTCGCATTTTGTGGCTTGAATTGAAAATTTTTAGCTTATAAAAGCTTATTACGACATGATAAGCTTATATAAGCTAAAAAGTTTTCAAATAAGCCACAAAAAGTGAGCTTATAAAACATAAGTCGAAAAGCAAATAAGCCGTAAGCCTTTTATATAAGCCGAAATTAGCTAACTTTAAACATAATAGGTGCTAACCATATTTTCCCTATCCCTATTGATGAAATAGATAGTTAAGCTAATTGATATGCCTCCACCTTACCATTATTATGAGTTCCCGCATTCAATTAGAAACGTAAAAGAAACAAATAATACGTAGCTTTTATTTCATAATGATGCGTGTAACAAAATTCATTATTAAAGGTGAATTAAAATCAAGATCTTTAGAATCGAACATATTTAAGCACCACTGGAATGGTGAGTAAAAACCTATAAATGAGTTTATGGCTATTTTCATTTATAAAAATAAAAAAAAAAAATAAAAAAAAAAAATAATAATGGATATGTGACTTAGTACTAATTCAGTAATTTGTTAACGTGAAATAAAAGGATACAAAATTTTTATACCACTATATGTCTATATCTATCTAATGGTCTTATGGTCTTATGATTTGGATAAGCATTATCCTATTTTAGCACATGTTAGTATGAATCTTTTATATAATATAACAAAACCCCAAGTGGGGACTTTTTCATTTTGAAAAACTCAACCTTCCCTTATTAAGTAATATTTTAATTATAATTTTTGATTATTAAAGATAATCACTTAAAAAGTTTAATCCTATCGTTAGTTGCATCTTATATTTATCTTTTGTGTTTATCTTCTACTTATATAGTATATCAACAAAACAAATTTATTATAATTTATTATTATTAAAGATAATCATTTAAAAAGTTTAATCATATCCTTAGTTGCATATTATCTTTATTTTTTATATTTATCTTCTACTTATGTAGTATATCAACAAAACAAATTTAAAGATTAAATTATTTGTTTTTTAATAAATAAAAATATATCATTCAAAAAATTTAAAAAAAAAACCCGCGCGTGCGCGGGTATTATAACTAGTTTAACGTAAACAAATATTGCTTATGTGGACTTGCTCGGAGATTACAATGCCTTGTTTAATTAAACTATCGTTTTCTACTTAAATTGTTGCAATGTAAACACGTTTTATTTTAAGTTTGATAAAAAAAAAATCTGAATACTCACCTTGAACTTACATTTTTAAAAGAATAAACTCAAAATTACATTATACTTTGTCGTTCACAAACCTTTCTTTTTGTAACCATGGTTTTCTAAGTTTTGATCAACTAATTCCATGGCCAGTTATCCGGTTTAAACCCACCATCACATAAACTTAGACAAGATAAAATCGTTTTTTTCGAGAGAAGTTGACCTAACCACTTCAGAGTCATCTTCACCGAGCGAGATTTTAAAATGAAACCTCATTTTTTGATGATGATAGTCACGATTCACGAACTTTTTATCAGTCAATTTCTTTGTTTATAACTGAAATTGAACAATGCATTTGCATTATTTATGAAATGGGGGGTGTTCTTGGATATAGACTAAAACGAGTTTTAACTTAGAAATGTGTTTATTTGATTTCAAATTATTTATTGAAGTGTCTTCAAACTATTAATGAAATATCATGACTTGAAATATAATTGTTGTAAGAACATCAGGTTAAGTAGTCCATTAAATTTAGATATGATTATTAGCAATGACAAACTCAGAGCTAAGAGTTATCAGGTTCATTTTATGAAAAATACCAAAATTCGTAACCCATAAATAAAAGACTGGGTTCATTTTAGAAAAATTGATATATTTGACATAATTTTACACTATGCAAGAAAAATTCATGGGTTCTCGTGCACCCCCGAGAACCCCTTTGATCCGCCCCTGATTATTAGTTAGTGGTATTTTAGTGTAACAAATACAATAGCGACAAAGAAAACAGGTAAACAAATGATCTTTTCATGTTCAGGTTATTCGAGAAAGACGATTACTTGACTCTAATATACGCGGACTAAGTGAGGTATCCGCGTGCCATTACCAACTATTGAGTTTTCAGCCTGAGATATTTTGAGAACGTGTGGGGAATAGTTGAATGAACCGAAAGCTTGAGGGACAAAGTGTCATAAAATGAAAAAGAATGATGTAGATGACGTGGACCCTGTGACACCTGTAAAGATTATAATTGCCTCACATTGATTATTTATAAATTTTCAACGTTCATTTAATCGTTTATTTGAGGAAATAAATCGAGATACGTGGATCACAAATAAATTTGTCCATCAATATTATAAAGTTCAAACTTGGGCATTTAGTTATATCAATGAGTCTGAAATTGATTTGCTAGAGATATTTTTTCTTTCTAGGGGCGGGCAGAAACAACATGGAAAATCGAATAACCGAAGAACCTAACAGAAAAATCGATCTAAAGTAAAAACCGATGGCTTAGTTTCAGAAAACAAGAAAAACTAACTTTTGCGTTACGGTTTCGGTAAAAACTGTTGTCAAACTTTTAAACTCATTGTCACAGGACTAAAGTCAGGTAAAAACCTTCATTTTCTATGAGGTTGGTGGGTAAGTTCCTAGTTATTTGCATCTAATATATAAACTAAACTTAAGACCTCTCACTTTAAATTAAGATAATCGCAGTCTTTTGACACTAGATCACTGTGGTGTATTGGCTAGACATCTTAATATTCTTACAAGTTGTTTTAAGTTAAAGGCTTGCTATTTACTGACTATGCCGATTAAGCTACGTATATCTAAGTCAGAATCTTGCTTTATGTGATAACAGTAGGTGAAAAACCTTGTCTACATGTCCATTTATGTATCAAAAGATATCAAGATATGTAATTAAGCAAAATGAATATAATACAAGATTGGACATGTGCTTATGGATCGGCCAGGTGATGTGAATCATGTGATTGCATTTTTAATAGATGTTACTGTTAAAAATTATTGGCGATCGTTTCCTTTATACATTTTCAACCAAACTTAAACCATCAATCACCATTTATTGTAGACAGGGCTATTCCATTGATTTGGGGGCCCAGTGCGAAATCACAAATGAGGCCCCCGTAATCCAAGTCTTTCACTCTTTTTGTATGTGGCCCAAAGTTTGTCGTCTATTTTTTGTATGTGGCCCGGTTCAACTTTGATAATATTTAACAAAGACACTAAAAATTCAAAACGTTTATATATAAAACTATAAATATTAATGAATGTATACTAAATTGGGGCCCCTACAAAGACTTGGATTACGGGGGCCCAAAGTTTGTCGTCTATTTTTTGTATGTGGCCCGGTTCAACTTTGATAATATTTAACAAAGACACTAAAAATTCAAAGCGTTTATATATAAAACTATAAATATTAATGAATGTATACTAAATTGGGGCCCTTACAAAGGGGGGCCCGGTGCGGTTGCACCACTTGCACATGCTAATCGCCGCCACTGATTTTAGAAAACATTAAATTACCTATAAAAATATGGGAAAATATCACTAAAATGTATTAAACTTACCACCTTTTGTAATTATGTGTAGTGATCTTTTTTTATCTTCTAATAAAGTAAGAAACTTTCTAATTTCGACTATTTTGTGTACCTGATGACTAACGACCATTTATTATTTTCACCGTTAGTCCTTTATACTAACAATATTTGCACCGTTAGTCCTAACTGAGTTAAATATTTGCACCGTTAGTCCTAATTGAGTTAAAATATTTGCATCGTTAGTCCTCGTCGACTATTCTTACGTTTTTAGCCATTTTCGTCCATTTTTCTTACGTTTTCGTTCGTTTTTATCAGTTTTTGGCCGCTTTTACACGTTTTCGTAATTTTTTCAAGTTTTTATCCATTTTCATACGTTTTTATCCCCTTTCTGGTCCGAATCATCAAAAGTGTAAAACATGAAAGTTTTCCGGAATGATGTTTTACATCAAGCTTCGCGAGATTTTAACCTGAAATGCAAAACAAGGGTTGTTTACTAACAAAACTTAAGTGGTTTATGTATTGATTTTAAATCACGATTTTGACCTCTTTCTGATCTGAATCATCAAAAATGTAAAACACGGATTTTTTATACACACATTTGTATACACAATTTTTTATACACACATTTTTATACACATGCTTTTATATACACATTTTTTTACATATTTTTTAGGGATAATACCACCAAAATGTAGTAAACTTACCACTTTTTATACACACCTTTATAAAGGGGCGGACTTATGTATAGACTTTGGGGTGGCGGTACCCTCCATGGCTAGCCAAAAAAGTTGAGATTTTAGTGTAATTTTTTTTAATTTTGACCTTTTTTCGAAAGTGACCCGCACCCAAAACTCAAATTGCACCCACGTACTAAAACCCAATATTCAACACTTTAAAACCTTATAAATCATTCATCCCTATGTAACAATACTCGATTTATCATTTCGATCGTAGTTTTTTCTTCCACATTTTATTGCTATTGTAAAAAAAAAAAAAAAAAAAAAAAAAAAATTGCCCCCCACAAGTTATTTTCCTGGGTCCACCACTGCCTTTATATGTTGTTTTAGGGTTCAGGGAGAGGACACGTGTTTTTAGTCAAAATTAAGTGTATTCTTCCCTTCAAAAATTAAGTGTGTGTGAAAATATGTGTATAAAAATGTGTGTTTAAAAATGAGGGTATAAATTTTAAAAATAATTATAAAATATTTTTTTTTAAAAGACTAACGGTCGTTAGTAAAAAGGACTAACGATGCAAATACTATTGGTATAAAGGACTAACGGTGCAAATACTATTACTCCGTATTGTAAAGGACTAACGGTGAAAATAGTAAACGGTCATTAGTCACCAAGTACACAGAATAGTCGAAGTTAGAAAGTTTATTACTTTATTAAGAAAAAAAATCACTACACAGAACTACAAAAAATGTAAGTTTAATGCATTTTGGTGATATTTGCCTTAAAAATATCGACACACGGTTAACCTACAAGCAAAGATTTTAAAAGACATATAACAAATTAACGACTTCTAAACAATTAAATACCGAGTACATATTATCTGCGTGTAAAATATGATAGTCTATTGACTAGGTTTCGTTGTCATTTTTGGTCGGAAATAAATCGAATGATAAAACTGCTTGACATTCTACGAGCGATAAGTCAAGTTTGATCCATGTGAGAACCGATATCATCGTGCTCATATTTCACACGACAAATTGTATCGAATATAATCACAATTCACTGATACACACACAATAGTGCGATATACACGTATAAAAGTAATCTGTATTCCTACCGATATTATGATAGTTACACGAAAAAATTAGATATTTTTTTCACAACCAAAGCTTTTCCAAATGTTTGATAATTTTTAGCAAAAGAGCCCGATAGATATCTTTCTAACAATGTAACACAATTATTTGAGGTTGTTTGTCGATTAGGTCGAGCTTTGTTGGTGGTCCAAAGGACCAATTTTCGATGCTTCAATACGATCCACATAGCTATATATCAATCATCGTCATGGATGTGGTAGAATGTCTACATGTTGGGACAGAATATTTCGCATCGAACCAAAATTTACTACATATCGAATCGCTCGATGCGACTTTGCTAAAACCAAAACAGAAAATTCGAACCTTGTTCTCCATACCAAACACAAGGTTCACAAAATATGAAATTGACCAATATCAACTTGTTGAAATTTCACACCACATGATTAAGATAGGACATGTAATTGTGGGTCCATGGACCAACGAATCACGTGGCCATATCACCATATTAAGCCAATTATTTGTGCACCAAAGCAATAACAACCCACTCACCAATTTGGTGAACAACCAACCACTACTTTTTCTCACATGAAAATTATTTATTGGAGTTCACTGTTAGACTTGATAGTAACATGTATCGAAATGAATATTGTTTGATATGTTATTTCACGTATATATAACACCATTTATTGGAATTCACTTTTAGATTTCATGTATAGCAAGGTTGGAAATATAATGAATCGGTAGTCGGTCGGTCGAGTTATTTGTAGCTTGTAATCGGTCTAGGTGTGATTAATAGATAATTAATCAGATTGGCATTTACGGCAAATTTTGGGTATTTCTGTCGAGTTTTGGGTATTCACGGCAAGATTTTTCTTTTAAAAAAAAACTTATAATAGATATAAACAACAACTATAAGTGATTATAAAAAGTTTACGGCAACTTTTAGGTATTTCCGGCAAGATTTGTAGGTTTCCGACAAGTTTGACCATCGTTCGTTGACCGTAGTTGACCATGGTTGACCAATTTGTTTGACCGACGTACACAAATAGAAAAGGTTGGTAGCCGATTAGCGCATAAGCGACGATTAATCTGCCTTGTAGACATTTTTTTTCTAACAATGCTTGATAGTAACTTGTTTCGAAAATAGTCATGCCCACAAAACAAGTTGCCGAGTTAGCTTAAGCATTGCCTTCATCATAACCTTTTTAGGGTGGTGATGTTTTCAATAATTTACAGTTACTCGCGTAGCTGTTCAGATCTCGATCTAGCTCTTAAGATCTTCCGATCTTACGATCCCATTAAGAAAAAACGAGTCGATCCTTCGTAGGATCTTAAAAAGCATAGGATCTTAATTATGATCTCGATCTTATCTTACCATAGGATCGTAAGATCTCGATCCGATTCGATCCTATTTCCCTTAGTTTAACTAACTAATAAACTATAAATGAATGAATTTTGTTAAATTAAAACAATATAGCAAGCGTTGATTACTGTAAATGTTTAATAAGAGCAAGATATATAGATTTTTTTTTATTAAAAGATTCAGCGCCCTTAATTACCGATTAGATATTTTTGTATTTTAGAACATTACGCGTCGCATTCTCATATTATTATGACTTTCAAAACTCTTTTTTCTTCTCTAATTTATTATACAATCATCTTTGAATACAAATTACTAGAAAAATAAGATTTTTAGACATTTAAGTAGGATCTTCCGATCTCGATCCGATCTTAGGGTTCCGATCTTGTAAAGAAAAAAACAATCCTTAGTAAGATCTCGATCTTAACAGCCTTGGTTACACGCTTATGCTTGATAGTAACTTGTATCGAAATGTATTACTATAAAAGATGCGTCATTTGCGCATAGCATATTTTATTTCATTCACAATGTATGTTTTCCTCAAATTGTACCCTTAGTAACTTTGTTTGTCTTCTAATAGTTGATGTCTTGACAAGACTAAGGGTATTATGCATGACAAAGTTAGCTAGTAGCCGAACTTATGGAAGCTGAAACATTTATTTTTAAAAATGTTTAGTAAAATAGCTGGGGTTGTAGCATATTAGTGTACAAAGACACTTTGTTGTTGCCAAGTTTGTTACTAAAACAATTCTTTTAAACAAAGAATTTCGACTAATTTATAATTTCAATTCAACCACAAGATGTTATACATAAAATAATGAACACAATAGTAATTTTCAAGGTTTGATACTTTATTAGAAGCTAATAAAAAAAGTACAAAATATATCGTGGAATAACATTTAATTTAGCTGACGATTGTGTTCTCTCCTTTAAACGAACTAAAACCAAAGTTAAAGTTTGTGTATGTACTCAAACGTCGTTGATGATTTATCAGTGAGCATCGCTTGTTTAATGGAGAGTAAATCATCTTTTTAAATGTTACAATAATGAGAGAGAATATATTGAATCACTGAGACATTATCAAATCTCACTAATATGAATATTCATCTTCTATTACACTATAATTGCTTGCCGAAATGTCTTCAAGTCATCTTTGATTCCTCAAAGTGTCGTTGATAGCAAACTGAGCGAGTTACTCGTTGATTTACTTATGATTGAAATCAATTAAATTTAAACTAATTTATGTTTAAATCTGATTAGACTATTGAGCATCTAGTTGGTCTAATCATTTAGGGCCCGTTTGGTTTGTAGTTGGGTTTAGGATTTGGATTTGGATTAGGATTTGAATATTGATTTGGATTTGAATTGTGTTAAAAGTTGTTTGTTTTGTATATTATGATATAAATTGGGATTGAGATTTATATTTGTTTTAGTATTACAATAATATAAAATAATAAATAAACTCACTACAAGTACACAAAAAATAAGTAAATTATAGAAAAAGAAAGAGAGAGAGAGAGAGAGTTGAAGAGTACTTCATGTCAGTAAATCATGTTTCATGTCAGTAAACCATGCATGATTGCACATTGAGTATTCCTTCGAATGTAGAGATGAGTCCCATTTTCTAATGCCATCTTTTCAACCAAACATAAAATTAATGTCCTGTCAAAAACAAACCCATGTCAAAGTAGGCAAACAAACACACCCTTAAGTTCAACAACTAAATGTAAAATTATTATAGATGACGGTATTTATATTGAGTAGTGCTACATCCACAAAAGATTTACAAAAAGAAATCCACAAAAGAGTTGTGTCATGTGTTGATTGGTGGAGCAAAGAAAAGAGAGGGAAAACATATTCAAACACACCAATCAACACATGACACATCTCTTTTGTGGATTTCTTTTTGTAAATCCTTTGTGGATGTAGCACTACTCATTTATATTTATATAACTNTTTTTTTTTTTTTTTTAATTTCAGTACTGCACAGTTTTTTTTTAGTTTTTGTTCCGTATTTCTGACGGTTTTAAGCGTTTGACATATTAAACTTTATATTTTCTGTTCTGTACTTTCAGGTTTATAGTTTTTTGATATTAGCAAAATTATAAAATAAAAAATAATAAAAAAATTATGAGAGATTGGGATAAAAATATAGGGGGGTTGGGATATCTCCTCCCCTATCAAACATTAAAACTAGTTACTGTGATGAGTTCACACAGTAGCAATCATGGGTGGAGACTTGGAGCACATGGTGAACCTAGACTGATAATGGTGTACTTGCAACACATGTCGTTTCAGACGTAAATGAATATGAAAAGAATTTAGGCACTTTGAGTGAATAAGAATCAAATGATGGGGTAAAGTTTAACTGAGTGTGACAAATATGCAGTACAAAGTTTCAAAAGCCTCGTGTTAATCATGTTATACTTTCACCCCTAAAAAATTGACTTTTTTAGTTATTGTGGTTCTAATGACATAAAAAAAATGTCACTAAATCTAACATTTTAGTTTCACTTTAAGAAAAGTGTGGGCAAATGATCAAAATTTTGAGATATAATGACACTTTTCGTGAAAAATACGTGTAATAAAAGGCCAACAATTTATCCTTACACTTTCATTTTGTCATTCTAATTAAACTTTTATCTAGTTCACTTTTATGTACACTTTCTAAACGTAAGAAAAACATCTAAAAATCTAGTGACATCTTTTTCTGATTTATGTTGATATTTTTATACTTTTCATGACATGTCTTTGACGTTACTGATACATTTTTTTGTGTCATTATAGGACCATTTTCTTGTAGCGTTTCTTTGATATTTTTGGGCTAGTTTCGGAAAAGTGTACATGTTATATATATTATATATAACAACACCCAATTCCGCAAAAACAAGATATGAGGGAGGTGAGATGTAAATAGTCACACCTCTACGCGAAGGTAAAAGTGAGATGTTACATATTACAATGCTACTAATCCAAAAACTGTTCAAACCCGACTATAACAGATGCTAAAGATGAGACTCTTACAAGTTAAAATATAGCTTCTTTCCGAATTAACTAAGGCTGCTTGTATATAATCACGTAGTAAATACTAAATAACTACCTGGATTTTGGTTTGCAAGATCGTATACCTTAATTTTTGATAACACAAACCATAACCAACAAGCCTTTGGCTTCTACGTATTTGGATGAACCATCAACAGTGGCGGCGGATCCATGACTATCATGTGGTTCATTTTATGAAAGGTACGTACAGGAAAATGGTAACCCATAAGTTAAAGACCTTGCACATTTTGGAAAAATCAGCATATTTTACATAATTTTACATTACGCAAGAAAAATCTATAGGGTTTCCGTGCGCACCCAAGAACCCACTCGATCCGCCTCTGCTAATCAACCGACACGTTGCAGGTTTAAGTATCTTAACATGTATGTGTATAAGAGCATCCACAATAAGTCTTCAATGACTTAAAGCCTTTAATGCATACTATATTTATTAACTAAAGCTTTTGAGAAAGACTTGATGTATGTCAAGTCTTTGTGTAAAGCTTTTCAAAAAACTATTGATACAATGCAAAAAAACACTTCTAAAAGACCTTTTAAAATAGAGAAAAGCTTTTGTAATTTAATCCATTGCGGTTGCTTTAATGGAAGCAGGTCTTTTCTGCTGAACAATCAAGGTACTTTTAAAGTATTTGTTATATGGGGTTTTGTTTTTTTTTTTNAATACTTGATGTCAACTTTTTGCTGCAAATCTACTAGTAATACATATTTAAAAAACAATAGTTTTTATTCAAGTGTGAAATACAATATATACATATATGCATACTTTAATCAACAAAAGAAACACAACACTTTATGTTTGGCAAAATGAGTTAGAGCAAGAGCTAAAGCTTAAATTATAAGCTGGAAGCTCTAGCTTATATTTTTATAAAGTTATTTGATGAATTAGTTGGAGCTTAAGCTTACTAATGTAAAGTCTCATAAAATACATCAAATTAAATTCAAATTTATTTTATTTTATGTATAATCCACTATATTTTAAAGGATTTTTAAGTAATTTCACTAACTATAAGCCATCATCAACCCGTTTTAATTGATTTGAGCTTATAAGAACTTTCATAAAATATTTGACAAACAAATATTTTAAAAGTTCAAAAGCCCCTATAAGCTCCTACAAACATCCCGCCAAACACAACCAACCAAATGATCTTTTAATTATTTGGCCTCATTTCTAAAGTCACATATTCGGCTAAACTACAATTTTCTTGATGAAGAAATGTACCAAACAAATGTAAATGCAATCAAATACACTTTAATACTTTATAATATGTTTTTGTGTTGTACAAAGATTTTATGTTTTCTTTTTATTCTATTGTTCGTCTTTTTTGGGTATAGATAAATATCCCTCACCAACGTACCTAATATCAAGATTGGTATTTTTGGCTAAGTTTATCTAAAGGACATCCATGAGATTCATATTTAACAACACCTTTAAGAGAAGGATATATGTGTTTTTTGTACTCTTGACATATGGATGTACCGAAGCACCACTAAGTTGGCGTAAGGCCAGTCATCGGGATATTCTCATAAATGGTATCCGGTTTAATACTCGTTAGTTACACATTTTGAGAGTGACTAGAGAGAAGATCGGAAATGGTAACAAGATACCCTATTAAGGCACGTATGTTTAAATTGAAGTCTCAATACCCCACGATACTTAAGCAAGATAAACCTTATACATTGACTAATCTAGCAATCATCTGCAGTGCTATTTTAGCTAAATCAAAAAAGTAATATATGAAAGAAAATAGGATTGGGATATGAACATAACCGGTAATGTTCACTTACAAACAGAACAGTGAGGTTTATTGATAGACCCTATTTTCTTTAGGTTTATTGATAGACCCTAGTTTCTTTTTGATTGTGAGAAGATGTTACCGATCATATTCATATCAACTTGAGAGAATCCAAATCATAAAAAAAATAAAATAACACAACATGTTTTCAAGATACTTTATATTTCTTAGAGGTCAAGGCCCCTGAGGGTGCATGGGCCACGATCATCAATCAAGCATGTAACATAATTGGGCCAAGGGGATTTTCTAGATCTATGTTATTTTCTATGAAATTTAACATTTTGATAGATAAATATAGCAAACAAACTCTTGATTATTTTTTAGGTCGAATAGTTGACCTTGAAGAACTTACTAAGGAAGGAGATCCCCTCAAGTTGAAAAAATAACTTGACTCAAGTTGGAGGAATGTGAGCCATTGGATCGAATCCAATGATTTACAAACACCCAACTTGAGTCAAGTTATTTTTTTAACCTGAGAGAATCTTCTTCCACTTACTAAATACACGAACAAATATCAGATTATTTCAACTTTAAACATTATACACAACAAAAAAAGTATATACTTCAAAAGGTATCTAATGACACTATCAACATCTTAAAGAACACACAGACGCTCACCGGTGCCTTAGCTTAATTTCGGCGACCCTGTGCAAAAAATTATATCCGTAACTGAATATAACAGTCAAAAATATATCATATCAGCTATTGAAAAAGAAACGTAGTATTTTAACAATCCAGCTTCAATTTTAACAAATATACAGAACATAAAAGCAAAAGAAACGTAGTATTTTAACAATCCAGCTTCAATTTTAACAAATATACAGAACATAAAAGCATATATCATTTAACATTTTCTTTGGAAGTAGAGTTTGAAGCTCCGAATATACGAGGTATGCATTTTGAGGCTCTGTACGATTGCACACCTCGCACCCTCATATACGGCTCAGATGCTCACATGAATACACAAGAACAGTACATATAGAATTTCATTTATGTATTACATTCCATGATAAAATTTTACGTCTTTCGTTCTTATTTTTTTGGATACACGACTAGCTTCCAACAAGCATTCCCAACACTACACCAGAGAGTCTAGCCGACAGTGAATCGCCCCACCTCACTAATCACAACATTCATTTTAACCATCTACCTTTGTTTTTTCATCCAACATGCCGAAGCATGCACAAAATAAGACGATAATAAACTACTAAAATCCCAACCAAACATATACATAACCGTAAAACGTAGCTGCTATTTTCTTTTTTGAACTAGGACTCGTCCCCATTTTCGATAAGAGGTTCCAAACGAGAACTACTCCCATAAGCTCTCTCCTTCCATATTTTCTCAACTTCCTCAAAAGTCAACCCTTTGGTCTCGGGTACAAATACAAACACAAAACCAAACGCAAGAACAGCAATCACAGCCAGTATTAAAAACGTCAAAGAAGTCCCAACAGCTTCAGCAATTGAAAGAAAACTTTGAGCCACAATCAAATTTGACACCCAATTAACCGTAGCCGACATTCCTCCACATATCCCTCTATACGATTCAGGATATATTTCCGAGTTAACAGTCCATGGAACGGGTCCCATTCCAGGGGCGAAAAAGGCAATATAAAGAGTTAACCCCAGAACAGCTAACCACCCTATGCTAGCAGTCCCAATTGATTCAAGGTAAAATGCAACTGAGAGAAGGATCAAGGATAGAAAGACACCTGTAAGGCTGCTGAGAGCTAACTTTCGACGGCCGAAATGGTCTATGAGGTAGATTCCGACGATTGTGCCGGCTGCATTCATTAATGCAACTATGAGAGACAGTAGAAGGGCTAATTGGTTTGAAGTGAAACCAGCCATTTGAACTATGGTAGGACTGTAATACATGACGGTGTTGATGCCTGTGAATTGTTGGAATGCCTGCGTATCAATAAAACATTATGCAATCAATTTACTTTGCATTATATTTTGAAGATGGATCAAAAGTCGCCTACATGTACTAAAAATGAACAAAAGCTCCTCAAAGTAACTGAAATAATACAGCTTTTGTAATTATATCTGACACTACATTTATCAAAATATATATAAGTTTTAAACAAAATTTTTTTATGGAACCAGTTTTGACAGACCCGCCCATTTAGCCACCTATAGCATTTTATTACCTGAAGACCAGCTCCGGCGATAAATGCAAGTCTAATTTCTTTGATTCTAAAAACGTCCCAGTAACTAATAGCATTCTTGCGATGGTGTTCTTCCTCTAAAGCAGCAGAAAGTTGGTCAAGTTCCTCTTCTAAGCGATAAGGATCATAAATCTTTGAGAGGACAACAATCGCGTCTGTTTTGCTTTTCTTCATGTAAAGCCAACGTGGAGACTCGGGAAGAAACAACATCAAGAAAAACTGGATAATAGCAGGCACAGCAGCTACTCCAAGCATCCATCGCCATGTCCCGGGAACCTGTTTAACGGCATATGTTAGAATAATATCCAAGAAACGTTATATATGGTGTTCAACAGTTTCTGTGGGTTATATTTTATTTTTCTTCCTTGCATTTTCCAGTGTATATCATTGGTACGGAGTCAGTGGTCACAAAGCCTAGCATAGTTCTACAAAGTTTATTTTTCAGTCTGTTATTAACATCAATTACTAACTAACTTGTACTCCGTAATTTTTCACCACCAATTGCATGTCCAATTAATATCCGTTTATTACCAATTTCACCACCAACTTATCAACATGAAGAAGAAACAAACTTATATATGAAAACAAAAATTAGAAGTTGACAAATGCATGAATAACCACCTCCACAATGGGGTATGCCGTTAGTTACATCACACGGCTTTATAGTTATAGACAATTGAATGACCATCTAACAGGCCAAGCCGAAACTTAGTGTTCCCTGCAGATTGCCGTCCAGTCATTAAACCAACGAAAATTAAATAACAAATTCATGTTATTAAACATATTCTAAAAGCTATTCCAATAACAATGATAAGTAATGAATGAATGATAAATTATATCAATGGCATTAGCAGGAGATACAAGAGTTATACTCCGTGAGAGAACTTATTATGCAAGCTCCAGTTCAACCTTGAAGTTGCCTTGTTGTTGCTGCATGATCAAAAACCTTAATGCAGAGTACACATTAACTAATTACTAATATGTACTGAAATCGAAAAGACGACGCTCAACAGATACGAAAAAATTTAACAAGTGAACAAAAAGTTCACTTAAAGAGTTAAAATCAACAATACGTTGTCCCATTTTGACAAGCCACCATTCGCAATATAAATTTTCCACTTTCCAGAGTCTTTATGTGTTCTACTTCATGGTTAAAAGCCTTGTTTGAGCATAACGTTTATGTTGAGTCCAAATTTATCCGTTTTATATAGTCATTTCTTTCACCAATATCTTGTCTTTAAAAGGCATGAGGATAAATATATCTTGCAGTAATCTTTTAATTTGTAAGTATGGGGAAACATCTATTGTATCAAGTTGCAACTTAAGACTAAAGAGTGATGCTAAATTATCTTATGCTAGATCAATTAAAAAAAAGCGCACTATGGCGGGGATAATTTAATGATAAAAGGCAAACAAAAAAACAGACCTCGGTAAAAACAAGATTGACTAGGTAAGAAAGAAATTGTCCACTGGTTATCATGAGCACGTTGGTGCTTACAAGACCTCCACGTATTTCTGATGGGGCTGCTTCTGCAATATACATCGGAGCAGTAACTGATGCTACACCGACACCAAGCCCAACCAAGAGGCGGCCAAATATAATAACATATGGATTCCATGCAGCTGCCATGACAAATGATCCCAATGCAAAAATCACATCAGCAAGAAGAGTAGCCTTCTTACGCCCATATGCATCATTTATCACCCCGCCAGCAGCAGCCCCTATCATTGCACCAACTAAAGCCATGCTGACAATTGTCTCCTGTATATATATATATAACATTTTAAGAGCTACGACTGGTCAGATTATTCATTTTAGTACAGTTTGAAGGTAGTGGTCGATTAGTTGGTAACAGATCTTGTACCTGTAAAAAACTACTTTTATCAACTGCCTCGAAATCATCACGGATGTATAGAAGAGCTCCAGATATCACTCCTGAAGCAAAAATGTACGTTAGTTCTAGGTAAATAAACATGAATACCAAGATGAAACAAAAGAGACGCCTAAAAGTATAGTTGAAGAAAGCAAACGAAGATAGGGTCAAAGAGTATGGATCATAAGAGTAGTGGTAGGGTTAATTTCTTAAAACAGCAAGATAGTTAACTTGTTCTTCTGATCAAAGTACCTTACTAAAAACAATTATCAATAAGGGGAACCTACTTGCATTTTGTTACCAATTACAGTATTCCTGTTGTCAACCATAGCAATATACTTTACTTGTTCTACCGATTAAAGTACTTTTGACAATAATAGCATCGGTTTTAGCTCATGTTGCTATGAATAAGTAATTATTTTACTATTAGTATTTACTAGTAACAGTTTTTGTAGTAAGTGGCTAAGTAGCTATTATCAGCAAAACAGTCTACCTATCTTGCTTAGTAACTATGAAATAACGGTATAAATATAATCTGAAAACTCGAAAGCTCGACCCCGATTCTTTTCACCCCCACCAGAAACTTACCATTTGTCCCTGGACCTTTAAGTCGTAACCCACAGTCTATTTAGCCAATTAGCAATCTATAGCAAAATCAGTTATTCTTCAGTTAATTATTGATCTAGCAAGTGTCTGGACTAGATACCCTACGGCAAGAAATTACCCCAAATCAACACCTTAACCAACATATGAACTAGTAAAGTAATTCCACTTTGATGTCAGACTCGAGTATATCTTTAGCATCTATAATTAACTAAATACAGAAACATGTTACAATTCTCACAGTATGATTCATTGAATAGACATATTAACAAAAGGGCAAATGTTTTAAAAAGGTACCATACTTGCCATCATTTGTTTTTCTGAGTAGCGAACAAATTTTTTTGCTTAGATGGGTACGTTTCTTTCAAATTCGTGCTTCTTAAGGTACTTTGTGACATTTTTGCCCTTCAAAAAAAATCCTATTAGCTAAGAGGGGCAAAAATGTCACAAAATGTTGCAAAATACCTCAAAAAGGCCAAATTTGAAAGAAAAGTACCCGTATAAGCAAAAAATTATAAATAAATGGTGGCAAGTATCGTAGCTTTATAAAACATTTGCCCTTAACAAAACGGGACAATTTCCGAGCAAACTAACTAAAGATCTCAAATCTGCCACCATCCCCCTACGGGCATGAGTAATTTCTTTTGCCTAATCATCAAAAGGACTGAAAAATCATTTTTTTTTCAAACATAGACACTAGATATATGGGTTCCTTAAATTTGTCAAAAACCATAAACTGTCAAGCAAACTGCAAACCACAAACCAAACCCAAGTCATTAACAAAAAGTACATCAAAACAACTACAGTACAAAAACAAAGATCAAAATCAAATTACCAGTATCATAGCCAAAAAGAAGACCACCAATACCAGCAATAACAGTCAAACCCAAAACATAACCATTACTAAAATAAGTAGCCTTCCTATCATCCACACCAGCATCTATAAACCCTGAACTCCCTTCCAAACTATTATCAATAGTCATCTTTTCCAAAACCCACAAAAACCCAACTTTTTTTTTTCAAATTTAACACCAAAAAGTTATCTCAAGCATATGATCAAACACTTTGTGTGCATATGCAAAACCAAGATAAAAATGAGGTCTTTCTTTATCAGTTGATCAAGATTTTTATATGGGTGTTGATGAAATCAAGGGAGATGGTGAAAGTGATGTATAAAGGACACGCGTAAGTAGTTAAGAAAAGGGTTGTGTTATGGCCACAAGAAAATTGGAGTAAAGACAAAGTACAAAAACATGTTTTTTTTTTT